>JAFEMH010007591.1:0-83671 GCA_022495995.1 Adenophora triphylla var. japonica
AAGCTACTTTCCGGGACTCGTACGAGGAAGATTGGCCACCTAAACCGACACCTACATCTCCTGGGGAGCTACTAGCCATCCAAGGGAGTAATGAAGCTTCAGTCCCAATCCTCGTCGCCTATAGTCTAGCTTCGAGTCTTGTTGTACGTGTATTCACATCTTTTTGTGTCTTTTGACGGCTTTACTCGCGACGATTGTGAATCTTTGATCGGCAAATGTACACTTCTCTTCACGCTTTGATAAAGGTCCGACCTTCCTAAAAAACCATTTCATTGCGTCTTTAACATAATGATGACATCAACTAATCAAAGCAGTTAAATTCATCTATACAAAGGCAAACACATTAATTAAATAAATGCATCAAGCAAACATTTAAGCATGTTGTCAAACGCAGAGAAAAACTGGGCCCAAAAGCCATTGAGAAGGTTTTAATCCACAACGATTTGCAAGATTCTTTGAAGAGCCCAAAGAGACGCAAGTCAGACGCCATTTCGAAGCCAAGATAAGCGGACTCTTCCCAATACCTCGAAGAATGGAAACTACCTTCATAAACAAGTTAAGAAGGACAACACAGAAGGGTCGAAACCAAGAGCATCGCTGGCCCTAAAACGCCTTGCCTCTCACTTCGTCATCCCTCGGGGACATGTTATACAAGAAACGCTACCATGGGCCACTCCTACGTTGCGTCGGCCAAGAAGAAGCGAGACAAGTTCATGAGCGAAGTCCACGATAGGGCTTGCGGTCCCCACATGAACGCCCGAGCCACGTGCAAATCATTCTCGGGATGGGCTACTACTGGATCTCCATGGAGGCGGTGCATCCACTTTGTCCGAAGAGCTGCGACAAGTGCCAACGGTTCTCAACCTCAATCATCTACCACCCACGATCTCTCTTGCATGACTACACCTTGGCCGCTTTGCCACTTGGGAATTGACGTCATCGGGAAAATCGCTCCGCCCGAGTGACAGCGGTCACGAGTTCATCTTAGTAGCCATCGACTACTTCACCAAATGGGTCGAAGCCAAGTCCTACAAGGTACTCACCTCCAAGAAGGTCGCACATTTCCTCAAGGAAAACATCATATGCCGATACGGCATCCCAAATGAGGTCATATCGGACAACGGCTCACACTTGAAGGAGAATTCGACGGGCTGGCTGAATTCAAAATCACACGTCACAAATCTTCTCCCCTACCGGCCACAAACAAACGGCGCCGTGGAAGCGACAAACAAAACCCTCGAACGGATCATCAGAAAAATGACCACCAGGGGACGAGATTGGCCCGAGAAAGGCTGCACCTTGCACTTTGGGGCTACCGCACATCGGTCGAACGACCACGGGAGAAACCCCATTTGCCACGACATACGGGATGGAAGCGGTCCTTCCACGTCGAGCTAGAAATTCCCTCGCTCAGAGTCTTTGCTTTGGAAAATGACATCAACGAAGCTCGAATGGTCTCACGAAGCCGACATGACGAATTGGCTACGCTAGACGAGCGACGACTAAAGGCCATGGAACACGTCCGAGCCTATCCAAAGCGGGATGGCTAGAGCTTTCGACAAGAAAGTCAAATCCCGAGACATCGGGGAAGGTGACCTTGTACTCAAAGAAAAGCCTCCCACTCGAACCCAACCCCTTTGGGAAAATGGGAACCCACATGGATCGGCCCTTTCGTGGTTCAAAAGATCTTCTCCGGAGGCGCCATGAAGCTAACGAGACCTAGACGGCAATCCCTTCATGAATCCGAGTCAACGGAAGCAAACTTCGCGAGATACTTCGCTGAAGAAGAACAAGCGTGCATCTCTTGGCACTCCATGTAGTGTCGAACTACGCGGGACTGAGCCCTCTAGTCAGGGGAACGTAGGCAACCTTAATTGGTCCGGTCTAAAAATACACAAAAAAGTCAAAAGTTTGAATGTCAACCAAGACCTCCATCGAAGCTCCGCACTTTTCAAGAACACGCCCCGGCGGTCACCTTGACCAAGTCAAACGACGGCGGCAACATCAAAGGACATCCGAGGGTCACTCGGCATCAAACGAGTGACTCATGTCTACTTCCAAGCCGGGGCTTGTCTTCGCCCTCACGCGCTTCAAAAAAAAAAAAAAAAGAGCTCGAGCAAGGGCTCACAAAAAAGGAGCTCGAGCAAGGGCTCACAAAAAAAAAAAACAAAAGAAGCTCAAGCGAAGGCTGCGAAATTGAGGTCAAGAGCCCGCGCCAACAAGCGGCAAGGAATCTACGAAAAGACCGTCGGAACGACTTGTCGAGGGCATTCAACCTCTCGGCCAAATCTGAAAGCCTCGCAAAGGGGATTGCCGCGGGCCCGGGAGCGCCGGTCCGCATGATACGAGAAAAGTCCAAAGATGGACGCCTTGACAAAGTGCACAACAAAAGCAAAGGCAAACAAGAGATCTTGCGTCTCGACAAAGCTTTAAAAGTAAATCACAAATCACTAACGGTTACAACATTTCTTGATGAGTTCAAGCACGGTCTACTCTCGAGTTCACAACATGCTAAAAAACAGCTTAATACATTTAACTAATAATGTGTTTGCAATGCAATGAATGGATACTTAGGAGGTCATTCCGCGCCATCTGCGCTTGTCCCCTCGCCATTCTTTCCTTTCTTCCCTCGTCCCCGGCGAGTCTTCTTTCGCTCACGTGAACCAACTCTGCGTCTCTCGGTCAGAGATGGGGTCCTCCCGTAGAGTCAAATAATCCGGTAGCTCTCGGGGCTTCATTCGCCCGTGCTTCGGCTCGGATCTCCTCCTGCGAGTACGTAAAGAGGACCTCTCCTGTCGGTCGGTCAACTCTAGTCTCGTAGTCAAACAAAGCGTCTCCGTCACATCGAAGGGTCGGACCCGAGAGCTTCGGCACTCCTAAGGCAATAGCTACTACGACAATGGGTCCCAGAATCGCTACACGCTGCTCTCCAAGACCACTTGGGGCCTACCACTGTTGCTCATACCGGGCCGGATGCTTGAGTCGTCAATACGCTCTCCCGACATCTAAGGAGTACCACGGGAGGGAAGCGGAATACTTCCATACCCTCGGACAATACAAGAAGGCACACAGGGCTGCCATACAAAGAGGAGCTATCTCCGCGGTAGCAAGGTCATCCCGGCCAACAAAGGCTCTGCTTCATCCCAAAGCTGCAGGAAACAAGCGACGGAATATAGAAGGAGGACCAAGACAAACACTGGAACTCTAACAACGTAGGACCCTTCTGCAAGATCCTCCTGGTCTCAATCCTCCGGTCACGGAACCCACCGGCGGATCGATGCGTACCAAGGCCGTGCCATCCATCTCTCCCGGGCGGAGCGATCCATATCCAACACAAGAGGTCGGCGAGCAAATGACCACGGGCTAAACGACGTCGGAGCCTCGGGCATGGCCTGAAGTCTCTCTCGCGGCCACAAGGTGAGCAAAGCGGGGCTTCCCCTCTCATAAAACGATCCCCGGTCGCCGGACGGTCGATACCATGAAGAGTCTCCCCCGGCGCAACGGGACAATATCCTCTCCCGGCTGCGGTGCCCTACCGCATCTAGCAAAGCGCCATCCACAAATGCCAAGGGAGGCCGGCGACGGAAAAAGCGTCGCCATCACGCACAAGGCAAATACATCCCAGAGACGTCACTCTCATCATCAACCATGAACCGCTCCGGCGGCGCAGAAATGTCGATATGACCCGAAGCAAGGATCATGCCACTGCACTTCTTCCAACGAAGTACGAAGAAAGTCTGCAAGCTTCACGCTCACGGACGGCACCACCAACCAAAGGAAGCGAGATGGCCTCCACCTCCGGTCCTCCAATCAAAGCCCGAAAATCTTCAAAAGTGGGCACCATTTCATTGTAGGAGAAACGGTACACGTGCCTCCTAACATCCCGAACTTCGCGGCGGCCCGCAGCAAATCCCAATCGGGAACCAACTCCTTAAAAGACCAAGCCAGAGCAAAGACGAAACCTTACCTCGAAAGCCCGTCTACGATGCCTCATACGGCGCCGCATCCACGTTTTCAACGCTCGAGGAAGTGTGCTTGCCTCTCTGCGAAAGCCTCGGCAAAATTCTAGGGACATACGAAGAATCCATAGCAAAAATGGAGGTTCCTAGAGAAAATGGGGAAGAAAGCTCGAAAATGGCTGCAAATGGGGAAATGAGGAAGAACCGAGCCTTTGGAAAGCATTTATGTCCTTCCCAAAAGCAAGGTTGGTCCGTACGGACCTCTTTGCATGCTAAGTATGTCCGTACGGACCTCCTTGCAAACGAGCCCATTTCCCCGAGAAAACGGTACAAAAACCCTTGTCCTCGGCAAAACCTTGCTCCAAACGGTCAAACAACGGCCAAAGCCATTTCCGGCAAACCAACACTACCCACAAACGCACTCTCGGCTCACGTGGCATGTACAAAAATAAAAATAATAATAGCAACAATTTCTAGGACAATTCCGGGAATCACAAAAATAAATGACATTACATCTTAAAATAAAATCTTTTGTTTGCCATGCAAATACATGTGTTTTATTACAGTACAAAAATGTCATTTGCTAAATAAAAAAAAAAAGAGAGGGATATGAAAAGAGGGAAAGCAAATGAATACTACTCAGAATCCTCATCATCATCCTCCTCGCCAAGATCCTCCAAAGAAAAGTCGGGCATCCCAAAGAAACTCGCCGTCACATCCTCCTCGTCGGAATACCGAGCACCCGCACTTTGAGGCTCCCACGAGAAGTACTCGGAAAGGATCAAATCCACCGGCGAAAGGATCAAAGAAAGAAGGCTACGAGGAACCCTCACCCCGTGCGCCGTGCGGAGGCATGAACCGATAAAAGGGCTGCTCCCTCGAAGGCCCTGCGGCTCCCGAAGACGTCCGGCATCCATGCTATGCCGCCCCCTCAAAGGCCCCTCCTGCTGCGGCTCCGGCTCGGCTCTAGGCGGAGGAACGTCCACGAGAATGCCTCGAAGGCATAGGCTCGTGCGCCGGCACACGACGCGAAGACCGACAGACACCTTCGACGCCATCTTCTTAGCGAAGGAGCGCATCGCCACGTAACGGCGAGTCGGCATATCGTAGGCTCTCCCGGGACTGCACCAACAAGAAGCCAAGGAAACGCTCATCAAATACGGTTATACTCAACAACAAAAAGAGAAAAACGAGAAAAGATGCCAAGATGGAAAAGAGTCGGCACACTCACCGATCTATCGGGGTCCACTCTGTAGGCAGCGGAGCACGCTCCGGAGCGGGTACGAGACACCCTCCTCCTCGATCCGTCCCCGCGGACGTACGTGAAATCCGGTCCGGCATCGGAACCTGCAGGGGAGCACAACGGGCCGGCCTCTCTCTCCGCGCGCCGGCACTGGGGCGTCCTCGGCTTCCTCCTCACCAAAGGCCCGTACTCCTCTCGCGTACAAAGATGAACTCCTCGGCACCGACACCATCAAGGTACCTCTCAAGTCCGGCACATCCATGTCCGGGAATCAAGCATCCCAAAGGGAGGGTCCCTCGGAGCCACGGGAAGCACAGGGGCCATCTTGCCCGGAAGACTCGCTCCCAGTGGTACATGGCGTCACAAGTCAAGCCTCGCGGCATCTTCCGCCGCGGCTGTCACCTCGGGAGCCCCCTCGAACTCATCCCACTCATACCGAGTCCACGGGAACAGAGCGAACCCCTCACGGCTATCCCGCTCCAAACGCTCCTGCACATCCCCGTAGGCGATGGTGAGCTTCCCAGTGGTCCTCCTCTTCCTCGCCGTACGAGCCCATCCCGGCATAGCGGGTGCGCGGCAACGGCCCGGGATCCCTATCCCACGGGAAGCACTTTGGAAAACCTCATAAAACCACACACTGTGACAAAAACGAGAGAAAGCTCGGTGCAAAAGACAACGGAGAAAAGACAAGTTGCTAAATCAAAAACGGCAATAAACTCATACCTCCAAAGCAAAGTCAAAGCGGGCCAACGAGCGCCACCCCAGGCTAAACCGGTCCAAGGAGAAGTAGAGCTCGGCCAAGCTGCCTCGCCCCAAGCAATGTCGCGAGACCCTATCCGAATCGGTCAAGCTCTCCAACAGAGCAAAGGGAGGCTGCGGTCGCGTGGTTCGAGAACAAAGTCTCGGACGGTGCATACCACAAGAAGGAGCGCGCCAATCGCTCCGTCACCTGGCCGGTACCCGGATGTAGGCCCAATCTTGGCCGTGATCCTCATCTCTCACGTCATTGCCGTACAAGCATCCCTGTGCCCCTGCGAGGACGAGGCTCGAAAGCCCGGCGGCTCGGTCGACACATCATCGTGAGATCATGTCTCTCCACCTCACAGGCCCCCTTTGAAGGAGAGCCGGTAATAGCGGCAAAATCGGTGGGCGTCACTGTCACCTCGCCCCGGCTCGGGTGGAAGGTGTGGGTGGTATCCCGCGGTACTCGGAAAGGCCCGGGGAAGACACTCTTGTTCTTCCTCGTGTCGGACAGCTCCGGCCCGGGTTCTCAACGAACACACCTAGGCCGAAGCATAAACCAACCTCAGGGACTCGGCCTACCGCCCACGGAAATATCGGGCATCATTGCCGTAGCTCCACAACAGCCTCGAGCGATCCCCGAGTCTTCATCCTCTTGGCCTTCCCGGCCGTAAGCCCCGCATCCTGCAGGTAAACACAGCAAAGGTACGTCAATCACAGTACTTAATATAAAGGCACATATAACCCGTCACAAAACACGGCACATATTGCACATAATTTTCACATACATTATACATATAATTTTTCCATATAACCCGTCACAAAACACGGCACACAATGCACATAATTTTCACATATATCATACATATAATTTCTCCCATGCAGTCCGTCACAAAACACGGCACACACTGTATACATCTTTCTCAAAAGAAAAAAAGGGGGGGGGATTAAACCCTACACGACACATTTTCAAAAGAAAATCCGTCCCAACACGGCACATATCGCACATATTTTCCCCACAAAGTCCGTCACCCAAAAACACGGCACACACTATATAGCACATTCTCAAAAGAAAATCCGTCCCAACACGGCACACACTTTCACATATAACCCGTCACAAAACACGGCACATGTCACATTTTTTTTTTTTCACAAAAATTATCACTACACGATAATTTTTCTCATAATGTACATACACAAATAGCATACGGTACAAAACACCAAAGCATGCAATTCACTAGATAGGCACTTTATTTTCACAAATAAGAGCTAATCTACACATTTCTGCACAAAATACACATACCCACAATTTTTACATGTCCATTTTCAACAATTCATCAAGAATTTCACAAAAAGGCATAAAATAATAACAAAAAATTCAAAAATGCGAAAAACTAAAACCTAGTTCTAGCATTCAAAAATTCGAGCAGGAAATCAAAACGGAACAGATTTCTTACCTCCCCAACGTTCATGGAGCGACGATTATGCACCTCGGATTCGGATACAAAACATCGGGTTCTTCGAAGATGGAACAAACGAAGTCCATTCCTTTGAAGCTCCATCCTGCTCAACCACTTCCTGACTGCGTTGACGACGACTCCTTCGAGATCCTTCAGCCATGGCAAGAAATTCAAGCAAAAATTTTTTGATTTTGGTTAACAATGGAGGAATTTTTCTCTCTCTCCCTCGCCCACTTCAACGGCAAATCAACCACCGGCCGTCAAGCGTAAGACCGGACCTCGCCACTTCTTAACGGCAAAATCGGCCACCGGCCGTCAAGCGTAAGCACCGGACCTCGCCACTTCAACGGCAAATCAACCACTGCGGCCAAGCGTAAGACCGACCTCGCCCACTTCAACAGCAAATCAACCACCGGCCACCCACCGTAAGACCGGACCTCGCCCACTTCAACGGCAAATCAACCACCGGCCGTCAAGCGTGCACTTGGACCTCGCCCGCAGCGGCAAAATCAACCACCGGCCGTCAAGCGTAGAGGCCGGACCTCGCCCACTTCAACGGCAAATCAACCACCACGGCCGTCAAGCGTAAGACCGGACCTCGCCCACTTCAACGGCAACTCAACCACCGGCCGTCAGCGTAAGACCGACCTCGCCCACTTCAACGGCAAATCAACCACCGGCCGTCAAGCGTAAGACCGGACCTCTCAACGGCAAAGCAACCATCGGCCATCAAACGTAAGACCGATCCACGCCCACTCAACGGCAATTCAAGAAGGAGCCAACACCTCCCGGTGCGAATATCAAGGCCTGAGACGCCTCCAAACGCTCAACGACAACTCAACGGCTCTTTGGCCCTCAAAAGAGGTCCGAAGTCATCTTCCCAACGTAGAAGGGCCCTACAAGGTCCCGCATCCCCAGCAATTCAAGCACCGAGCGATCGGATGTAAGTCCGGGCTGTGCCCCGCCTCAACGGCAACGCAAGCACCGGCCATCAAAGTAAGCCCGAGCTCCTCCCAACAAGTCGAGGGAAGTCATGCAAGACTGCATATCCCCAGCACCGACCATCATCCTTGCCCACTCAATGGCAAAACAAGCACGCGAAGGAGCCAACACTCTCCAAGTACAAGTCCCAGGCACGAAGCGCCTCCGAAACGCCAAATGGGGAAACAATCACCGCCGTCATCCTTGCCCACTTCAACGGCAGCTCAAGCACCGGCCATCAAAGTAAGCCCGAGCTCCTTCCCAACTTAGGTCATACTCCTGAACTAGGTCCCAACTTAGGTCATACTCCTGAACTAGGTCCCAACTTAGGTCATACTCCTGAACTAGGTCCCAATTTAGGTTCATACTCCTGAAACTAAATCCCAACTTAGGTCATACTCCTGAACTAGGTCCCAACTTAGGTCATACTCCTGAACTAGGTCACAACTTAGGTTCATACTCCCGAACTAAGCTTCAACTCAGGACATCACCACGTCCACTCACCACAAACCAAACTACTATCCCCAGCCCGGAAGGCTCTAAACCACTCGGTCCGGAAGACCGTATAAATCTCCCAAATCACTATCGCCGGCCCGGAAGGCCTTAAACCACCCGATTAGGAAAATCGTAAAATTTCCATCCCAGGACGCCACCACGTCCTCACATCCGACCTATACGGTCACCCAGGACGCCACCACGTCCTTATCACCGACCTATGCGGTCACCCAGGACGCCACCACGTCCTTATCATCCGACCTATACGGTCACCCAGGACGCCACCACGTCCTTATCATCCGACCTATACGGTCACCCAGGACGCCACCACGTCCTTATCACCGACCTATGCGGTCACCCAGGACGCCACCACGTCCTTATCATCCGACCTATACGGTCACCCAGACGCCACCACGTCCTATCACCGACCGCGGTCACACCAGACGCCACCACGTCCTTATCACCGACCTATACGGTCACCCAGGACGCCACCACGTCCTTATCACCGACCTATACGGTCACCCGGGCGCCGCACGTCACTATCACCGACCTATACGGTCGCCAGGAGACGCCGCCCACGTCCTTATCACCGACCTATACGGTCACCCGGGACGCCACCACGTCCTTTATCACCGACCTATACGGTCGCCGGGACGCCACCACGTCCTTATCACCGACCTATACGGTCACCGGGACGCCACCGTCTTATCACCGACCTATACGGTCACCCCTGACGCCACCACGTCCTTATCACCGACCTATACGGCCACCAGACGCCAGCGCGTCCGCTTATCACCGACCTATACGGTCACCCCGGGACGCCACCACGTCCTTATCACCGACCTATACGGTCACCGGACGCCACCACGTCCTTCACCGACCTAAGCCGCCACGGCGGTCACCCGGGACGCCGCACGTCCTTATCACCCATTTATCGGTCGCCCGGACGCCGCCACGTCCTTATCACCGACCTATACGGTCGCCAGACGCCACCACGTCCTTATCACCGACCTATACGGTCACCCCGGGCCGCCACCACGTCGTCCTTATCACCGACTTTATACGGTCACCCGGACGCCACACGTCCTTATCACCCGACCTATCTGATGCCACCCGGACGCCACCACGTCCGTCGCTATCACCGGCTATACGGTCGCAGGGACGCCGCCCACGTCCTTATCACCGACCTATACGGTCACCCGGGACGTTTCTTTATCCACCTTATCACGGTCACGGTCGCAGGGCCCACCACGTCCTTATCACCGACTATGCGGTCACCAGTGACGCCACCACGTCCTTATCACCGACCTACGCGGTCACCCAGTGACGCCACCACGCCCTTGTCACCGACTCCATGCGGTCACCCCGACGCCACCACGTCACGCCCGACCTCGGCGGTCACACGACACTTGTGGCACCACCACGCCCGTATTCACACTCACTCACCACCCGAACTACGGCCCGAGGCTTGATTCCCGCCGGGGATACGTAGGAATCCTATCACAGTGGTCCGACCTATCGACCTAAACGGTCACCCAAAAGGACACCACCACGTCCTCACTTTGACCCTCACGGTCACTTCCTCTCCCGACACGCGATCCAGTTAGGACCCTTATCTTATCGGCGACCCCACTTCTTTCATAAGTGACGTCGTCGAGGGGCTTCGTAAGTACCCCAATCTGGATCACTCCCTTTCAAACACACGGGAAACACCGCGAGACTCATCCACGCAGCCTCGGAGACCTCTCTCACTCAAAACCCTCTCAAAACCCTCTCAAACCCCCAACCAAACCGGGGAGGAGCCTTTGCAGGATAAAAAGGGACAAAAGGACCTTTTGGGAATTTTCAGGAAATCGTGAAAAGCAATTAAGGTCCGTACGGACCTCTTTGTTTCAATGATTACTAAATCCCCTTAAAGTCCACAATATTCCCTCAAATCCCGGAAGAAATGATGACTTCCATGCGCAGTTGGTCCGTACGGACCTCTTTGCATGCAAGATGGTCCGTACGGACCTTATTGCATGGGGGACATCATCATTCCGAATATTCTCCATCATTGCATTCCCTCAAATCGAGGAAATCCAAAATTCGATAACCAAGAAGGTCCGTACGGACCTCTTTGCTCCGAAATTTTTACTATAAATAGAGGGCTTCCCTCCTCATTTTTTCACACCTCCCACTTCTCTCTTCCTCCCTAAGCCTTCGGCTCCCCTTCTAAGACCTTTCGAGGCATTCCCGCCCCTTCGGATCCTTCCGAGGCCTTCCGAGCCCCCTCGAGGTGCTCAGAAGCCTCTCAGAGCGCTCCCGAGACGCTCCCGCGCGCCCGAGGCACTCTCGAGGTACTCGAGGCCCTCGTGGTACTCAGAGGCCTTGCACAGTCTTTCCCACGGTGTCCCGGCTCTTTCCGAGTCAAACCGGCGATCCCAAACCTTGCCGAACCTCTGCCCGAATCCAACCAACGATTCCAACGCACGCCGAACCTCTGCCCGAATCCAACCAACGATTCCAACGCACGCCGAACCTCTGCCCGACTGATCCCGACGATCCCCACGCACGCCGAACCTCTGCCCAAACGCAGCCTACAGTTTCAACTCACGCCGAAACTCTGTCCGCGGACAACCGGCATCCCCGAAGCAATCCGAACGCTACTCAGACCTCAAACACTATTCCCTGCGGAAGACAGACACGAACCAACATTGGTAAGGCTTCCTTCCTATTCTATTTCAATACATTTCAATACAATGTAGACATCCGATACAGCATGCATTTTTAAAAGCACACACACACACACACAACTTTTTAAAGGATATTAGGGGTATCCGAAAGACTCGTTTTTACGAGGCGACTCGGGTGAGCTCTAATATTCTAATATTCTCTTCCCGAGGAGTCATCTGACCTCCGAACTCAAAATCTCATCACACAAAAACAGTTTAAAATTTATCTTTAAACTGATGCCCTTTTTCAATGTTTTGGGCTTAATAAAAACGGCGTGGCGACTCTACAAATGCGAAAACAAACGGCGAGACACCTCCAACGCGAAAGATGCCAGATGCCGGGGCCGCGAGGCCTTCTCGGATCCGGGTAATTTCAAATACGCGTCCTGGCACGAGTCGTGCTAATTAGCACGAGTCGTGCCCTTCAGTCCCAGTCGTGATCACGACTCGTGCAAAGGCCTCCAACTCGTTCTGATCATAATTGCTTGAATTGTGTCTTGGCTGCCACTCGTGCTCACGAGTCGTGCCTAAAGGCCCAACTCGTTCTGATCAGCCACGCTTGGTCCATGCCTAGATTCCACTCGTTCCCAAGTCGTGCTCTGTCCTTCTTCAGTCGTTCTCCACTCGTGCTCTGTGCAGGATGTTCCAACTTTGACCCAGCTTTGACCTGGCCTTCGTCCCTTGACTGTGTTTGACCCCGAGCCTGAACCTTGACCAATTTGTTGCCCTTTTTCATTGACAAATGACTTGCACTCTTTGGTTCCATGCGATTCCACAATCAATTACAAAGAAAAAGACAAAACTACCCTCAAAATGCATTGTTTCTCACAACAACCTCACTTTACAAAATGTCACTCAAACACATCCAAACCAATCTAAATACATCAAAACTCAATGAAAAGCATCCGAAAATATAGGTAAAATGATATGTACAAAATCCACTCATCACATAATCAATATTTGATGGAGGGTGGTTTGTTTGTCTAAGTGCCGAAGAGAATATGAGGAAGTCGATTATCCGGGACTGTTATCCATTTAGGATTAGTAAAAAAATATTTTTTTAATCCCCATTTACTATTATTCTTTTTTCGTAACCCTAACCCAACCCATTAATCATATAAATAATTAATAATAATTAAAATAAAAAAACTTAAGTAATCATGATGAACGATTTTTTAATTGATTTAGGTATAACATTTTTCTAAAATCAGTTTTTTTTTTGAAGATTCTAAAACCGTTCAAAAACTTAATTATATATAATAGTAATTATTATGTTAAGATACACTCCTTAAATAAATGATCCTAATAAAATAAAAGAGAAAAATAAATAAATCAAATTGAAATACACATAAATAAAAAACAAAAAAAATACCCAATTCAATTTTTTTTTGAAAGAAAGAGTATATATAAACCCTAAAACTTTTTTTAAGGAGTATACTAAAAAATTAAAAACAAAAAACAAAAAAAAATGATAATTTATTTATAATCGACTTTTTCTGTTAAAAAAAAAGAATCTTAAAAAAAACTTAAGTCGTCTGCAAAAAGAAATAATAGTTAAAAAGGAAAATAGAAAGGAGAAAATGGAAAAGGAAGGTTAAAAAAGAAAATAGTAGAGTGTTTAATTTCAGCCGTTGGATCACTTTTGTAACTTTAAATCTGAACCACCACTTATGTTGTAGATAAGAGGAAGTTTTTTGACCTTGTATTGTATTATAGACTAGTACTTTCCTACCCGTGCCAAAGACACGGTGACAATACGATATAAATAAAGTGTGGTTGAGATCAAGATCCTAAAAATGCAGAATATCTACCATCACATTGTAAATAATCAAACAACAAAAAAGGTCAAATCTACTTGGTTCGGTCCAATTTTTATTGGTTTGGTCCGGTTCTATCCTCCGGTCTGGTTTCAATAATTTTTTGCACAGCCTAGCCGGTAATAGTGTTTTTGTGTGTCAGTGCTAGGGTTAAAGAGTGTCAGCGATTGTGTTTTTGAGTGTTAGTGTTAAAAGAGTGAGAGTGGCAGGGTAAAAAGAGTGTTTGTGGTAGTATTAAATGTCAATTATATTTTTAAATAGTGTCAGGATGTGTTAAGATTAACCGAAAGTTATGAATCACATGCACTGGCATCTTTTTACACATTTACTGACATTTTTAGTTGATGATACTTACAGTTTTCAAAAGTGTTTAAAAAATACAATTGTCAAATTGAACGAAATATCAAATTGGCTTGCTGGCTACCATCCAAAAGATGGTGGGATCTAAATTATTAAACTGAACGAAATCAAAGTTTCAGAGACAAATAGTCAGATTAATCCAAAAAAATCCTTCAATTAAGTGCCAATGCATTGTGATGGAGGCGGCGTGAGATCGAGGTGATGAAAGCATTGATACAGATGGTGGCCGAGAAAGCGAGCCACGGAGAAGCATGATTTTGAACGCGATTTGAAAAATCCGTTTTTTCTATTGCGTTAGAAAAATTGGTTTTTTTATAAAAGCAACTCTAATATAAAACTTAGTTTTTAGATTCTTTGTATGGAAATTAATTTTTTAATTTTTCTATTTAATTAAGAAGATAAAAACACTATTAAATTTTTTATTAATTTAATTTTTAGGTTAAATGGGGCAAATTTGGATTAAGGGTGTAAAGTGGGATTGAGTAGAAACCTTGAGAGGTTAAACAGGTGTCAAGTACACTAAAACATATGGGAATGCGTGTATGCTTTGAGAGGTTAAACATAATTTGCCCTAAAGTTTTTATTCTATGTTTCAAATTTTGAATCACGAAAATACATAAGAGATAAGTACGTATGTCGTTCCTGACTTATAGTCACTTTTTCGTTTTAGCCTGAAATGTATTTTTTTTTCGTTTCCCCCCTTAACCTCGTATTTTTTTGTTGTTGTCGTCCTTCCGTTGGCCCTCCATCACTTTTCCCGTTCAAATGCCTATGTGGCATGTTGACATCACTAAAATGCTGAGTTGGCTCTTAAAATTAATGAAAGTGGTTGAGGTGAAAGTTCTAAGGGATGAAAGTGTACACTACTAAACTATTGACCCTGAAAATCATTTTTATAAATATAAAGGTCTGAAGATACTGAAATTATATATAATTTAACCCCACCTAACCCTAACTCTTCACATATGATTGAAATAAAAACCCTCACGTTCACTCCTCCATCACATTTCCAAGTTATTGTCGCCGCCCCTACCCCCTTTATTCCCACTGCCGACCCCCTACCACCACCGATTCAGGTCGAACCATTCTATCCCTCTCCCCCCTCTCCCTCTTTCTCTCCCCGCCGGTCACCTCCTTCCCGCAGCATCTGAATTTGACCCTCAAATTCGAGCCTTAACCCTATGGCGTCTGTCACTCCATCTTCGTCACTCAAGCCAGATCTGTAAAGAGAGTGAATTGAAGAAGAAGAAAGAAATGTCGGATGTTGATCTAGACATGGGTGTTGTTCGCTGGAGGATGGGAGAGATGAGCGAAGCTGCCGGCGATTATGGAGGTCGGTCGGACATTGGGAAGGACAACCAAATTTTGGGATGTAGCCCTTCTTTTCTCCCTCCTAAATCTATTATTTTCCTTTCGCAACTGCCGCCCCCACCCACCTCACCCTACTCGGCTCTTTCCCTACCCACGATCCTTCCTACCCTCTTCTAGATTCGATCACCATTGAGCGTGTGTTGTTTGTGTATATTGTTGAGGATGATTTTTTTTTGAATCTATTGTGTAAATTTGTAAACACATATGAAATTAGTGTTAATCTGTTTGTGTTTGCATCTTTTGTAGTTGCGGTGGTGTATTTAGTGAGATGATGGCGGCGGATAGGGGTGTAAATAGAGTAAAGACAAACCCTAAACTGCAAATCCGGCGTCGGAAAGATCCCTACAAATCGACCTTCACGGCAGGCAATTCATTACACAATTTCCGACGTGTCTTTGACTCACTGCCGTAGCCGCAGCCGTATGAGCTGAAGTTCTTTTTTTTTTAAAACAGTGGGAAGATCTTTCAACATCGATCGGATTGGAGAAGCAGTGCACGTGGATTGAATCAGATTTGTTAACATAAGGCGAAGAATCCATTAATGGAGGCAGAGAAGAATGAACCAATTCATTCCCATTTGAGGTCATTCTCATTAGCCCTGATATATGAACTTTCTTCCCTCCAGAAGTCTTTTGAAACATCCTGCAAATCACCCACTCATTCTGCAATTCAATTGAGAAAGCAAAATCATTAGTAATAAATTAATAAATTAATAATCATAAAAATTCTTGAGAAAATAGAGGAAAACAAGAAAAACAAGGAAAACAGAAGAAAACAGGGAAAGAAGCAATACCTTGGCTGATTTTGGTAAGTTATGGAAAGTTACGGACGGTTACAGAAATGATGAAATCGCCTTCCTCCCATCCCAAGAAAAAAAATCTACCAAATACCTTGATGATTATCTTGTTCCATAATCAACATTTGATGGAGGGTGGTTTGTTTGTGTAACTGCCGAAGAGAATATGATGACGTCGATTATTCGAGACCGTTATCTATTTAGGGCTCGTTTGATTTCCGAATAAGGATTAGCATTATTATTAACGAGGGGATTATTATGAAAGGGATTAATAATACTTTCCTGAGATCAGTATAATTAGTGAGGGGATTAAGACATAATCCCAATAAATCGGCTTAATTATCCGGATACCTAATTTACATCCAAAAACCCTCTTAATAAACCTTATTAATCCTGATGAATGTTATCCTGTCTTAAGTCTCATAACCAAACGGCCCCTTAGGGTTAATAAAAAAACATTTTCTTAATCCCCATTTTACTATTATTCTTTTTTCGTAACCCCAATCTAACCCATTAATCATATAAATAATTAATAATAATAATAATTATAATCCATAACCCATCCCCTATCCTATTTTTACCCAATGTTCGAAATAAAAAACTTAAGTAATCATGACGAACGATTTTTTAATTGATTTAGGTACAAACATTTTTCTAAAATCATTTTTTTTTTAAGATTCTAAAATCGTTCAAAAACTAATATAGTAATTATTATGTTAAGATACACTCCTTAAATAAATGATCCTAATAAAATAAAAGAGAAAAATAAATAAATCAAATTGGAATACACATAAATAAAAAAGAAAAAAAAAACCCAATTCAATTTTTTTTAAAAGACAGAGTATATATAAACCCTACACCTTATTTTACACCTTATTTTAAGGAGTATATTAAATAATTAAAAAAAATAAAAAAAATGATCATTTATTTATAATCGATTTTTCTGTTAAAAAAAAAAAAGAATCTTAAAAAAAAACTTAAGTCATCTACAAAAACAAATAATTGTTAAAAAGGAAAATAGGAAGGAGAAAATGGAAAAGGAAGGTTAAAAAAGAAAATAGGAGAGTGTTTAATTTCAGTCGTTGGATCACTTTTGTAACTTTAAATCTGAATCACCACTTATGTGGTAGATAAGAGGAAGTTTCTTGACCTTGTATTGTATTATAGATTCTAGTCAAATATTTTAAGAATGTCATTTTATTTGATTTATACCTTCGAATAATTGCAATTCATTCTTAGATGTTTTAGTGAACTGGGAGAAAATGGAGAGTGCAATTCTCTCTTCTGGGTCAAAGAAAGTAATGGAGCTTGTCATCATTAAAAAAAAAAAAAATCGTAGATAAAATAAGATATGTGATTTGGTCCATTTGAATAAGAATTAATGTTAAGAAAGAAAAAAAATCCCGCTTGTGAAATGAGAGTAGGAGATGGTACTATGAAAAATGCGTTTTTCAATTTATAGAAATAATGTGTTTTTTAATTAGGTTTGAACTCGAATGATAACATTCAATCGGTATAGCCAGTGATAGTGTTTTTTAGTATTAACTACTTATACTGATAGTGTACTGGTAGTGCTTATAACTAACACGGTCAGTGTTGTAATGTTTTTGAGTGTCATCGTTAATATTATTGAGTCTCAGCTCTAGTGTTTTTTGAGTGTCGAGTACATTTACTGATAGTGTTTATAACTAACATTGGCACTACTTGTAACTCACACTGGCAGGACGCGCGAAGTTTTAGTTATTTATAAAAAGTCATCGCGCAACAAGTGTCAATATTTACAAAAATGCCACTTGCACGATTTAGACCGGCTCAAACCCGATTTAAAAACACGTTTTTCCTAATGAAGCGGGAAAAAGCGTTCTTCTCGGGGAGATTTTGTGTGAGAAAAGTTGTTACCTAACAGCTTGAAGGGTAAATGAGATTATTATGTGAAGTTGAAGGGTCGAGTAGACATATAGAGTAAAAATGAGGAAGAGGAGGCCAAAAGGAGTTTACGTCACGAAACCATGGGAGGAATATCTTAAATCAGATCCTAAAGCAAGGATAGAATTCACGACTTGCAACCCGACTTTAAAAGGCAAAAAACAAAAACAACGTGTTACGATGATAATCGATTATATATATATATAAAAAAAAGAAATAAATTAATTGGAGTTGCTTAGATAAGTTGAAGATAACCCCTCCCCCCCCCCTTTCTCTGAATCATGCTCAATTTAAATACTCCATTATTATCCCGCTTAGCCAAATAAATAAATAAAATTTATTAAAGGTTAATTTGGCATTTTTCTTAAAAATAAACATTCAATTTCTACCTACAAAAATAGAAAGACAAAATTTTATGCATCATTTTTGTGTATTACAAAATAGAAAGTAATCGCCATGATTGATCAAGTTCCCAACCAAAATCCAAATATAATTTTTTTAAAAAAAAAATAAAAAATACATGATTTGTCTCAAGGAAAGAGAAATCATTTTCCAAAACCAAGCACTAATTCTAAGAACATTAACCACCAACTAATACCTACCAACCAAAATGAAGTCTTCATCATCAAGAACCTCAACATCTCTAACTCCAACAAAATGCTCCCTCCCAATCTCATTCACAATATCCACAAATTCCACTCTTTTTTCAAAAGGGAGGGGCAAATATGGAAGCCGAAAAACTGGCCTAGCAACCCCAAGCTGCGCAAGAGCTGTGTTTAAGCCAATAGGGTTCGGTTCACAAAACAGCCACTTTATCAAAGGCATAAGTTTCCCATTAAGTGAAATGTTCTTACCTTCAAACATGAGCTTCCTCATCAGTCCCGGAACCAAGTTGCTAGTTACAGATATAACCCCAGTAGCACCATAATCCCACCTCGAATCATGGCACTCATCATCATTTCCACTCCAAACCACAACCCCATTTTTTGTATAAAGGTTAATTCGATCATTTCCCACACATTCCTTAACACCAGCTAAGTTATCTGTCTTCTCTGCTAAAGAATGAATGAGATAAGGGGGAATATCTTGGCCGGTTCTTGATGGCACGTTGTATATGATCGTGGGGCCCATGGGAAGTACGATATCAAAATGAGAGATTAAACCCTTTAAAGAGGTTTTACCGTAGTAAGGATTGATGTGAAGAGCCGCATGCATTCCAACTGCAAAGCCTTGTTCAGTGGCATGGACTGCTTCGCGTGTAGAGTTACTTCCTGTGTTTCCTATTATTTTTATTGATGTTCCGAAACAGTTTACTGTGTGGCCAATTAGCATAATGTGCTCATCCCAGCTCATTAGTTGACCTTCACCTGTAGTGCCACCAACAATTACGGCTTCAGCACCGTTTTCTATCTGCATGTTCATCAAAGCATCATAAGCTTCAAGGTCAAATCTGCCATCTGGCAAGTATGGGGTTTTAATGGCAGTTATCAGTCTCAGTGACTTTATTTCCTCTGCAGATGTCCTGGACCATGTTAGAAAGAAGAACAGTTACTATACTGATATGTTATGGATTATAGGCGCACGGAGCGTATTGTCACAGAACATGAGTTAGTCAACACCTGGAATTCGTTTTTACAGATTTATCATACAAAATGAGACATCTTTTTTTTTTTTTGGTCAAATCACAACATTTCAAATACAACGTAGGGGAAGGGGTTTGAACCCTTGCAAAGGCAAGGGCCTATGCCATTGAGCCAAAGGCTCATCGGCATACTAAATGAGACATCAACATAATTTACAGGTCAAACCAATATGAAGCATAAATGGTAGTACAAGAATATCAAAGATTATGCTTTAATGGGAAAATAAGATTAATGGTAGTACAAGAATATCAAAGAGTTATGGCTTGTACAGGAGGACTTAGTACACACAGAAACAAAATCAAATGTTATCTATGATGTCACCATCACATTAAGGGAGAAGAGAGAGAGAGAGAGACCTGTTTTTAACTTCAAAGCTTCGCATTGGGAGATGAAAATTAGGGATTACAGCTGCTTTTGGGTAGATCCACCTTGCCTTGCTCCTATTCAGTAATGTCCAAACAGAAATAGCATCAGTGCAATATTAGAGAAAGTAAGATGGCCCTCTGCATTTGGAATTGAAGGAAGGCAGACCCAATTGAATGCAAAACCAACAAATGTAAGAAGGTAGCGAGACAGAAGGGGGGCTTCTACTCACCATCAGGCAGCAGAGTATGAATTTCAAGCAAATGGAATCAAATTTATAATAAGGGTATAAGGGTACAAACTTACATGATTGAGTACTTAGCACAGATAGGGAGCAAAATAATAACATAGCGCAATGCTTTTTCAAACGGAGAGGATAAAAATTGATAAAATTTACAGTATAATTTGAGTAGTAAAATATCACATTTCTAAAACTACAATGAAGTAGCACATACTCCCTCCGACCCATTTCAAGCTTCACCTTTTGCCAAAATGGGTGTCCCGTTAAAAGCTTCACCTTTCCTAAAATGGCAAAAAATCTTTACTATTCCACCCACTAATTCTCTCTCCTATTTCACTTTTATACTCACAACACTTTTCAAATTTACTATTCCCTCCACTCATTCTATCTCCTATTTTACTTTTATACTCGCAACACTTTCTCCACTTACCTTTTTCCTTAATTTGCGTGCCACCTTCACCATCATGAAGCTTGAAATGGGACGGAGGGAGTATACATAAACAACCTCGAGCACGCTATGTGACTACAAAGCCCAACATAGGACATGATCATAGTTGTTAAAGGCGTTAGGCGAGAGGCGGGCGAAAAGTTTCTAGAAAAGGCGAATGGCGAGGCGGTTGAAAGGCGGACGAAAGGCGAGCAAGGCGGTAAAATGGAACGAAAGGAATAGTAAAATAATATATATGTAAAATATATTAAACAAATCTTAAACATGTTAATAACAAGAATTTTGCATTAAATAAAGGTCACGATTTCACATGTAATAGCAACTTAACACAACTAAAGTACCCAAAAGTGAGAATTCTAAGAAAAAAAATACATTCTATGTTCAAATCAGTAAACAAGTAGTCGTTTAAAAGCGTGAAATAGGTGAATTCAAATATATAATTTTAAATGTATAATTCCATACCTAGAGATGAATATAAGATATAGTCGGGGCCGGGCCTGTGAAATTTGGGGCCCAAGGCGAGCTATTTGATCGGGGCCCTTAAATTTCCCCCAAAGAGCAGTGCAATACTATTTTCGATTATCTATTTTCCTCAATTTATTTTCGACTTTCGCCGTTCTTACTATTAGAGTTCTTTATTTTCGACTTTTATTAAGTTTTAACGTTATTGAACAGTTGTTGAATCGTAGACTAACAACGATATATAAAAAAATTTATTAATATAATATCAAGTTTTGGCCTTAAACAATTGGGTCGAGATAATTGTAAATTGTAAAATATTTTAAATAAACATTTGACCAAAATGATAAATGCAAATAATTCATATAAAAATATTTCAATAATGTATTAATGATTTCAAATAATTTATTAAAATATATTTGAAAAAGAAAAATTAAATTTGTTAATTTAGTTTGAAAGTATAGGAGGAAAGCCCAACAATAATAGAATGAAAGTCCAAGAAAAACAAAGTTAGAAAAACAAATAGGAGAGAGAAAGAGAAAATAAGGAAAGAGAGAGAGAGAAAAGGTTGTCTTCTGAGAAAGAAAATAAGGGAAGAGAGAGAGAGAGAGAAGAGGTTGTTTTAGGAAAAAAAATAGGCCTGAATCCATCCTTCAGGGACTCGAACCCGTGTACGTTAGAAACACCTACAAGCACAATTTCTCCTTCACCACTTGACCAGAAGCTTTCTTTGTAAAATAGCACATAATTTAATATATATAGAGTAAAAGTAAAATTTGGGGGCCCTATAATTGATGAAAAACTCGGGGGCCCAAGGCGGCCGCCTCACTCGCCTTGGGCCAGGGCCGGGCCTGGATATAGTTAAAACTTTAAATGACAAATGAGACCCAAAGTAAAGCGAAAAAATAAATTAAATTAGTAAATATATTAAAATTTGCAAAACTCCCTTTAAAAAATTTGAATAAAGCAAGCTATTTGTAATGTTTTGTCCCACTCATTTGTCGTCGTTTTAATTTGTTATTTATCACACTTATTTTCTTTTTATCGCTCGAGAGAAATTATGGATATCTTTTTTTTTCATGTATGCCACAAGCTATTTTTACTCCATATTATCCCAAAACAACGCATTAGGTAAGTTAAATTATTGAAACTAAAATTACAAAATGAACTAGTTTAACACTACATATACGCCTATTATGTCTTTTGACAAAGGCGGACTCCTCACGCCTCTAGCCATAACCAAGAAACGCCTCACTCGGCATAAAAGGCACACAACAGCCCGCCATAAAATCAAAAGGTGATCGACCCCTAAAGGCGCCAAAATGGCGAGGCGGGCGAGAGAGGCACTAGCCTTTCGCAACTATGGACATGATGTTATGAAGTGACTTAACCTTAACTAGAAAAATGGACACTCATTAGTGACGATATCTTTCTTATTTTCAAAAGGGAATTCATTTTTCTTAGGAGAGATTATATTATACTCAGCTTGTAGGATTGAAAACGATATGAGTTTACTTGGATTGGATGAAAATATGGCGTTGAAGAGGCCGGAGTGGAGGGCAAAAATTCATGTGGGTGATGGGGGTTGATGTTTATTTTATTTTTTTATTTTTTTTTCATTTTCCCCATCTATTATATATTTATTCTTTTACTATCACTATTTTTTTTCTTCTTCGCTTCTTTTCATTTTCTAATTTTTTTCCCCACCTTTTTCTTCTTTTAACTTATTTTTTTTACATTTTTTCTTTCACGATGACATATGAGGATTCATGTTAGCCGACCCCAAATTATTTTGGGAGTAAGGTTTTGTTGTTGTTGAGCTTGTATGTGAAAGCATGAAGTTTGACATGGTAAAGGAAAAGGTCTGAACAACTGCATACATTAGGGTTGTGGTGGATGGTGTACAAGACGACTGGGTTAGATTTGCATTTTTGTTTAATTTATGACAAATGTAATATGTGTCCAGCACAGAAAAAAGAATCTTGATTGTATTATACACATAAAAAGGTCAAACAGGCACATAACCTAGTAATAGAGCTTTTTCTCAGGATGCACATGTACTGGCAAACTTCCCAATAATTGAAATTTATAGACCTCTATGTAGGGACTAAATTTAAAAATGGTCAAATTAAGACTTTGGTTTCATGTTATCCGACCCCAAATTATTTTGGGACTAAGGCTTTGTTGTTGTTGTTAAAGACTTTGATTTCAAGAAGTTGAGATTCAGATTTTATTGACAGAAATACAGAGAAAGAAAATGAGAGGCTTGGCTTGACCTTGAGCAAATGAAGTAGACATTTTGAAGATAAGAAACTGTGAATCAGCTGATAGACAAACGAATTGAGTCTACACTACAGCTGCTTTCAAAATGAAGCATATATATAAATCAAGGTAATACTCTTGGAATGGACTTCTCTTTCATGCATGCTTAAGTAACTGACCAGAAAAAAATGTTGTAGGGTATAGTAAGAGCATAGAGAAATGAAGCATATAATTTATAACAAATTAGAATCCTTTTCCCTTAAACTGAGAGGACTAGTACTGCCTTGATCATGATAACTGAAGCAGATGGGACTGGTGGGATGTACTCCCCCCCCCCCCGTCCCAAAATGAATGTCCGAAAAAAAAATTCAAATTTGCTCTTGATCAAGAGCGAATTTGAATTTTTTTGGACATCCATTTTGGGAAGGAGGGAGTAGTTTTGACAATATTTAATCATGCAATTTAAGACCTATGACAATCCAAAAGAAATGTTTACTAATTCAGACTTTATCTCGGGACATGGTTCTGATTTTCACCAAACAAGAAGATTGTTAAAAGAATACTCAACCATACCCTTCTTAAACAAACCACAACTTGATGAACTAGTAAATGGACTCGTCTATAACTTATCACCCCCCGGCCCCCGGAACATATTTACCTACAACAATTCATGAGTACAGAAATGTGGAAATTGTATTACCCTCCTAAATATTCCATTTTAATTAAATCCACCGAAAATATCCGCTTATTAAATCAAGACAAGGCAAAACCTATCAAAAAATACAAGGAAATGCAAATCACATCCACCATCACCTCCCTCAAGAAAACAAAAAATGGACATCTTGATTTTTAAAAAGGTCAAATCGACCCATTTATGGAAATAATATATAGCAGAATATACATTAAAAAATCAAAACTACATTTGAATGGATGGGTGTTAGTTTAATCATTAGGAGCTAAAATTTAGATTAAACAACATAATACGACAAAACCCTAATACAAAAATCATAAAATTAAAAGATGAGCAGGAATGATAAACCTCTTGGACGTCATATGGAGGAGACTGGAAGATTTAAGCTGGAAATTAGATTCCGCTGAGCACAAGCCATAACTCTTTGGAGCACTTAAATGTTGATACCACATTGCCAATCCTAGGAGAATTTGACTGAGAAATTGACGAGTTCAAATGTTTTTAGGGATTCAAAGAAAAAAAAAGCTGGTTAATGTTGTTTGTTCAGAAGATTGGAATTTCATTAATTAGTGTAATTGAAATGGTCGTGATAGTGGTGGTGGTGGTGGTGGTGGTGGTGGCGGCGGCGGTTGAGCTAAGGTGACCGGATTGGAGGGTGCGGGCGGCGGCGAGGTGGAGCATGGTGGAAGGGGCAAATGCAAATGGGGAGCGGAGGTGGTGGCGGTGGGATGAAAATATGTGGAGGCGATGAGAAATGCGAGTACTTGAATACTCACTCGTTATAGGGTTTTGGGTTGGAAAGAATACTTCCACATGGTTCTATGTCGAGTAAAGTAGGATGGTCAAACTGGATCGGAATCGGATCGAAATTGGATTGAAATCGAAAAATCAAATTGGAATTAGATCGGAAAAGTTCGGAATCGCCACGAAAATTGGAACCGGGGTAATCGGAACCGTTTTGGATATGGGCCGGTTAAGGTTCACATAAATGGTGAATCGGATCGAAATCGGATCAAAAATTTCTTGTTTTTCAATAATTTTTAGCTTTTTTATTTATTATTGACCGAAATCGGATCGAAACCGGATCGAAAAAGTCCGAAACCGGATCGGAAAAACCCGAAACCGCCATGAAAATCGGAACCGGGGTAACCGGAACCGTTTTGGATAAGGGCCGGTTAAGGTTCACCCTTTTGCCAAATCGGAACCGGCGGTTTCGAACCGGAACCGGGTCCGGAACCGGTTTTGGCCATCCCTATCCCTAGAGTAAAGTACATTTTTGGTCACTCAACTATTTAAGTTTTTACCATGTAGTCACTAAACCAGTTTTCTTTTCCTATGCATCCTTGACCTTTACATTTTGTTGATTAAGACGTCTGTGTTACATTGCTGTTAAATTGGCCGTTAAAACATGATGAGGTGGCAATGTCACATTTATATTTTTGTACTGGAGTTGACTAAGCAAACGATTGCTTAAGAAGTCATGCATAAAGTAGGTGAGGAAATTGATCCTTTTTTTTTCACCAAAATCTCCAATTATTAGGGGTGTACATGGTTCGGTTTGGTTCGGTGTTAGGTCGAAATCGAACCGAACCAAAGGATATTAGTTTTTGGTGTTTTGAAACCAATAAATTTTGTTTTTTTTAATGGTTTGGTGTTTTCGATTTAATATCAATTTGGTTCGGTGTAATTTCAACAGTAATTTTTTACTGCTGCTCACATATTTCAACAAAGCCATTACAGAGTTGAAAGATAAAGCAAACCCTGGTTTTAGCCCAGACAATGCCTCATGCATTGCTCGTAAAAGTAAACTGTTTATTCAAGAATAAAATAAAACTTGGTTGTGACTTAGCACCACTCTGAGCAAATACTTTTCACATTTCAATCAAATGCTAAACAGTCAAAATGATGAAGTCGAGTAATTAAACCAAACAAATGTAGGAAAATATAAAACACCAAATTAAAAACTGAAAATAGTCACAACTCTTTTTTTTTTCCACTACTCACACACACGCACAGAAGCGCCTATGAGATAAATCATAGGGAGAGAAAGTCTTCCCTCTAACTTTTTCCTCTAATTTCTGGGGGATCGAACCCATGACCTCCAGGTTGAAAGCCATAAGCTCAAGCCAGCAGGCCAAATCTTCATGTGCATAGTCACAAATCTAAATTAAAGGACAAAGGCATCTAGTTTTTAATATATAACAAATTAAAACGACGTCGTTTAGTAGCTTATCGGTTCGGTTCGATTTTTAATGGTTTCTTATACTTTGGAGTGGAACCAAACCGAAATATTCGGTTTTCTATTTTTAATGACCGCTCCAAATCAATAGTTTATTGGTTCGATTTTTCAATCCCAATTTTTTGATTTTTTGATGTTAATGATTTTTTTGAGTTTTCTGCTCACCCCTACCAATTATCTCCTGCAAGTCCATTAACCAAGTTACATATTTGGTGGCGTTTGTATATTTTATGCTGCATCTTTTGATAGCAAGTTTTTGTCAACAGTGATGATATACTTATTTTGGCAACTTTTGTAATAATGGTAATGGTTTTCAGATTTTAAACTGTTTTTTTTTTTTTTTTTTTTTTTTTGTAACAATGGTTCGACCAGAATTGATATACGTCTTTCTATTTTTTTTATTTTTTTGAAATTGCTGATATACATATTTTATGCACTGCTTTGTGTATTTAATGTCCATTGTCTATTACTCCAGTTATCCCATAATAAATATCGCACATTTTTTATTATTCTTTTTTTTTTTTCATTCCAAATGCAATATTTATTAGGGATAGAGGGATAATTTTTTCTTTTGCCTAATAACAGTTTGGGTACAATTTTGATCAGAAGATCTGATATACGAGTACAATTTTTTTTCTTGAACTCATGATATACATCTTTTTATGCATGATTTGTGTATGTCTTTTATGCCCACTGTCTATTGCTCCATCCGACTTATAATAAATATCTCGCTTTGTCTATTACTCCATCCATCTCGTAATAAATATCTCACAATGTCTATTACACCATCCATAATAAAAATGCTCCATCCATTCCATGATAAATATATCACATTGTCTATTACACCATTTGTTACATAATAAATGTCACACGCGGTCTATTATTTATTTTTTTCATTCTAAATAGGACATTTATTATGAGATATAGGATGTATTTTTGCCCCAATTGTTGAATTTTTTCTCATTTAATTCGTTTTTAAAATTTTATTTTCAAATATGACTTACTGTTCAAAGTTTTGCCCGGAATGTCCCACTTTTGTAAATCGCTACACCGTGAAGCGATTTTAACATTATTAATTTTAGCCAAAAACTTGTAAAAAACGCGTTTTTTCATAACTTATGAAAAAACGTGTTTGAAAATTACGACCCAACAACGACCCGTCTCTCTCTACTCGCAGTCTCTCTCTCACTAAACGCAAACAACGGCGTTCTTCTTCTCCGACCCAACAACGACCGTCTTCTCCGATCTCAAATCTCCCTCGCCGGCGACCTAATCTCCTTCAATCTTCCGAACTTTCCGTTCCCCTACACCAGAACAACTTGTACAATTCGGAGTGGAAAAATTGTAACATAATCATTTGTTTTTTAGATTAAGAGGTTTGAGATGCAAAATCCACATGTCATTAACCTCGGAAGCATTGGAAAGATTAACTGTAAGTCATTGGTAATCACTTAACCAAGGAATTTGACATAAATTGTAGAAACTTCAATGAATCAACACTCGTTCTGAATTTGTATATGAATGTGTCTCCCTTTCTCTCTCTAATCCTTCAATTTGTATATTGATTATCTTCAATTCAATTGCATTTTTGTTATTGGTGGTGGTTGTTTGATTTGGTAAATTGAATTGGTAAATTGAAAGAATGGTGTGCAGGGACTGGGTAATTAGATGCCAGTGTATGTGTTTTGAAGTTCCAGTTCATGTGTTTTTGAGTGCCAGTACATGTTAATTCGAGTGCCAGTGCATGAAGAAGATGATCGGAGATGGAGTGCCAGTGCATTTTAATTCGAGTGTCAGTACATGTTAATTCAAATGCCAGTCCATGTGTTTTTGAATGCCAGTTAGTTCCAATTTTAATTCCAATTTCAGATGCCAGTCCATGTGTTTTAAAGTGCCAGTCCATGTGTTATCAAATGCCAATCCATGTGTTTTTAAATGCCAGTGCTTGTGTTTTTGAGAGCCAACAAAAATAATTACCAGTTTTTTTGAGTGCCAGTGTATGTATTTTTGAGTGCCAGTGTATGTGTTTTCAAATGCCAGTCCGTGTGTTTTTGAATGCCAGTGCTTGTGTTTTTGAGAGCAAGTTCATGTGTATAAAAGTGCCCGTGTAAAAAGTGCCAGTTTCATGTTTATAAAACGCCAGTATGAAATCACTGGTCATTTGTAATATTAACACTGACATTTATCATAGTTGTCAGTAATTACAAAAATGTCACCGTTTATTTTGAACGTTGCTTTGGAAAACACGTTTTTCCTTATCTTAAGAAAAAACTAGTTTTTTATAAGACCAACTCTTAATTTTAAACTCGCCAAACCATTTAACGAGTTTTTTTATTTTTTATTTCCATTAATTATTTTCTGTAATACTAAAAAACAAATTCCAAATATTTAAAAACAAATTACAGGAAAATTAAACTCGACATTTCATTTGGCGAGTTTAAACGAAAATTAAATGAAATCGCCAATTCAATTAGCGAGTTTAAAGGAAAGGAAACTCGCCAATTGAATTGACGAGTTTGTAAAAACCAGAAATCCCATCCGTAGCTACCAGTTTGCTGTCCACCTGCAAAACATATACACAAACAACAAAACCAACAAAACAAAACTCATGCATACAACAACAAATATATAAATAAACTAAAAAAACTTTCAAAAAACAAACAAATAGATTACAAAAATATTGTAATATACTACAAATATTCAATACAAAAACTACTAAACTAATCAAATCTCACTTCTTCTTCCTTCTTTCGTATGTTTTATCATATGTAGATGGAGTGAATTTGTTTACCGGATGTCGCGACCTAGACCCCTTTCTTATGTCAGCCTGTCTCTGAAATTCCTCCCTCTGAGGTTGTGTAATGCCCTCAAAGTAAGTCCCACCAGAAGATGTCGAATTCGGATCGGAGAAGGGTTGGAACGATGCTTGTGACGTAGATAGACCAAAGGCACTTCCACTCCCCGAAAATTGTCCAAAACCCATAGTGGGTTCAGGGGGAGGGTCTAGCTGGGCATTCCACCCACTCCCATCCCCCACCTACTCCCACTCCCATCCCCCCACCTACTCCAACTCCCACTCCCACTAAATTGACTTTGAGTCAACTGTGACCAATCAAATAGATCATTATCCTGGGTCTGGGCTTGAGGCTCTGGCTGTGGCTGTGGGTCGATGTGAGGCTCTGGCTGCGGATCTGGCTCATCATGTAAGTTCATCCCCGGCTGTGCCTGTCTGGGTGCACGATGTCCACGTCTACGAGGCTGTCTAGGTGCCACACCCTGGGTGCGATCAACCGGTACTGAAGGTGCTTCAGCCTCAAGCCGCTGCTGCTCTCTCACATGCGTGAGAGTGTGTCTGACAATTCTCCGCACCTCAAACTGGGACGGACATGGCGGACTTTGCTGCTCCTCATCCCTAGTAATGCCAACTTCATTTGTCACATGAACATGATGTAAGTTTTGTACCTGTTTTTATAGCATAAATTATGAGAATGAGACATAATTTAATAATTCGAAGTAAAAAAGTAAGGTGATTATAATGAGAACAATTTAAGAAATGCTTACCAAACGCTCCAAGAAAGGGGCCATCGTCCGGTAACCAATCTCCTCTACATGCACTAGATTTTGGACAAACATGCACATGATCCTCTTATACCAAATCATGTAAGGATGCGTATAATGCATGGCCTGAACCCCTATCTGCCCGTACACCACTCTATCCCGCCGTTGTTCCCAAGCTGCTATAAATCGCTGGTGTCGGGAACCCCAAACGACTTGGCTATTCCCACGGCGGTCAATCCTGTGCAACTCCTCCCCTGTGTCACACGATTCTGGGATCCCCTGCAGCATGCCGAACTGCCTTAACACGCGATCAGGGTGGTGCCACTCTACCTTCTCAAAATAGATCAGAGGGACTCTAGACCTCCAAACAGCCTCTCCCAGACGGCAATAAGCTGGAGCCTGTCGATCTCTGTATGGCATCCACACAACCTGATCATCCTCCAAGTGCGCTAGCTGGTCTCGATAGCTGCGAAGGTTGTGTGCAGTAACATACTTCAGAGATAACCGTCCAATCCACCCGAAATTCAATAAATGGAGAAGTATAAGTCAAAAGTTTCAATATGTAGTAGGTGACAATAACATTTCAGATGGAAAACTCGTTAATAAATGTATACCTGCACCCCAAGGGAAGGTTGCCCTGATCCTCATTTGGCGTAAGAGAAATAGGTTGCGTACATAGCAACCTATCCTACGCCCAAAGTCAGATCAAAACATAATATATGAAATACTATTAAAACATATGATTTCAAATACAAAAAAAAGAGAACAACATCATAACGTTTAATTAAAATGTTATAGCATACCCGCAGAATATTTAGAAATCCACCACATCAAGCAGTGTCGGGGTGAGTGGCAGAGCAAAGTTCCCTATATAAAAGGCTAAGCATGTACTACCCCTACTGTACATCTGTATCCTCTCAATATCTCTAAGTAAAGGGAGATAAAACGAGCCTCACCTTGCCGTTAGTACGATCCGCATCACATTAGCCCCAAGGGCTATCAAAATATAGGCACGCGTATACCTATCAACCAAGTGTGGGGGAATCACTGGAAGGCTACCAAACTCGTAAAATTGGGTCCTCAACCACTTAATCTTTAAACTACTACCATCAAATGCCGCATCGGGTGGAATGAAGACCTAGAAGCTCCGCACATAAGACCCGCTAACTGAAGCACGGGCAAACCTGAATCAGTAACGGGTAACCCATCAATCGGAAACCCCGACAACATCCCAATATCTTCTAATGTGATGGTCATCTCACCAACAGGAAGGTGGAAAATATGGGTTTTCGGGCGCCATCTCTCAATCAACACCTCAAATAATGCCAGTCATACTGCACTCTCCCGATGAAATGAACTCCTAACCACCCAGCCACTGCTAATCTCTCCTGGATAACGGGAGCTATAACATGTGGCACGGTTGCACCACGACAAAATGATAAACTCGAAACGTCATGATTTGCCCAAATATATCGGGCTCAGTGGGAGTGCTGTAAAGTCAACACGGAAGGATCAAAGGGCCCAGGATCAACAAAAGTATCCATCTGTTAATCAAAACAACACAAACACAAGTATTATTTTGACAAATCAAATACTCTAGGAAGTGTTATGTTCACAAATCAATACTCTAGAAAGCTTTCTAAAATGTTAAAATACAAGTCCATCAGGTTAGCAAGAAAGCTAGACAATAACAAGATATCTAGCATGTTACGGATTAGTAGTTAACAAGAAACGGAAGAATTTCCTAAAGATCAGGTAACAAAGACTCTCAATCTTCAAATTGGACAGGCTTAGTAATCACACTAAAGATAGTCTTGATGAACAAGATTATTCAGTTAGCGTGGAGTTGCAACTTGAGCTTTACCAAACTATCTTCTAGACCTATAGTGTGTTGAATTCTTCTGATAGGCCTACATAAGTAGCATATTAGCATTTCATATGTGGAATATACTGTCTCGTTTCCTCTCCTAGCACGACTCTGAACTACTCCCTCCGTCTCGAAATGAATGACCCAAAAAGTTTCAAATTTGCTCTTGATCAAGAGTAAATTTGTAATTTTTTTGGTCATTCATTTTAGGACAGAGGTAGTAAATGATAATGAGCCTCCCCATGATAGGAGTCTTCCCAATTTACTTCAGTTTTACCAACCTGAGTTTTACCAGAAACCAATATTCTTCTATTTACATCTTCAACAAATATTATACTTCCACATAAGTAAGCATCTCAGCAAACATTTTGGTGTGGACTCTGCAGGAAGTCTATTTCCTAAGGCCAGTCTGATGAAACTGAATCCAAAAGCAAAGAAATAAATGGCAATGACAATGGACCTTATGCAACATAAATACACAAGAAACATGCAATGGAATAACAATAGTATGGATGAAATTAAGAGTAAGAAGCAAATAGGTGTTAAAATAGGTCAGCTTCCTTGACACTATGGCTTTTTTCAAAGAGGATCACTGAGAAGACAATAAAATCTAATTGGGCAAGGGACAGAGGGAGCAACCGAGCTCAATTGTGTATGAATTGATAAACCACTTCTTAAATTCCCAGATACACCAAATCCACCTCTCAAAGCTTATAATTCACATTGAAAAAAAAACATATAAGAACAAAAATATCAGTAATTTGTTAAAAACAATCAATGGGGAAGAGAATGAAAACTTACTTAACAATTTTGAAGAATCACTGATCTGAATAGAGGGGCTTTGAATTTGGATGTCTTGAAATCAAATCGTTCTTCCTTCTCTCTTCTTCTTCCTTGGTTTTTTTTTTCTTTCTTCTGTCTGTCTCGTAAACTCGCTAATTGGGGATCTGAAAATTACTTACAAACTCGCCAATTCAATTGGCGAGTTTCCTTTCCTTTAAACTCGCTAATTGAATTGGCGATTTCATTTAATTTTCGTTTAAACTCGTCAAATGAAATGACGAGTTTAATTTCCCTGAAATTTGTTTTTTAATATCACAGAAAATAATTAATGAAAATAAAAAATAAATAAACTCGCTAAATGGTTTGGCGAGTTTGAAATTAAAAATTTCAAAATCGCTTCACGGTCTAGCGATTTACAAAAATAAGGACATTTCGGGCAAAAGTTTGAACAGTGAGTCATATTTGAAAATAAAATTTTAAAAAGGAATTAAATGAAAAAAAATTCCCCAATTGTTTGTGTGATGTATTGGTTCATAATTTAGTCTCACCTTGTTTTGTTATAGCTTGTGGAAGACAAAGTTGTGCCCTATGCGTGACTTCATAACTCATAAGCAATTGTTTGCTTAGCCAAATCCATGTAGGAAAATATCCATGTTACAGTGCCACCTCATCATGTTTTAACGACCAAGTTAACAGCAATGTAACAGAAGAACGTCTTAATCAACAAAATGTAAAGGCCAATGATGCATAGGAAAAAATTTAGCTAGTGACCACAGGGTAAGAACTTAAATAGTTGAGTGATCAAAAAAGTACTTTACTCGTTCTATTTCTTCTGGAAAAGAAAATGCAAAAGAATTGTTGCATTTAGGCTCCGTTTGTTTAGCGTAAAACATTTTTCGGAAAATGATTTCCGGCAAAATGTTTTCCGGAAAATGAAAATGTTTTTCGAAAAATAAGATAAAGATGAAGTTTTTCCCATTTTCTGATGCGAAACAAACACCGGAAAATGAGGAAAATGTTTTCCGAAAAACATTTTCCCCCAAACAAACGGAGCCTTATTTTTTTATTTTTTTAAAATATACTGTTGCAATTTTAGGACCAAAATAATTAGTCAAAATCTTTGTAAAAACCTATTTTTAGAATACTTCCACGTGGTTCTATTTTGGGAAAAGAAAATGCAAAATAACTGTTGTGCCTTTTTATTTTTTTAAAATGTATTGTTGCATTTTTAGGACCAAAAGAATTAGTCAAAATCTTAGAAAAAATCAATTTTTATATGAATTTGTTAAACTAGTTTTTAAAAACGCACGATAACATTTTCGTAATTCACTTGATTTTTTTTTTTAAAAACGTGTGGTGGCATTTTTGTAAATAACTGAAACTTTTTCTAAAATCATGTGATGACATTTTTATAAATAATCAAAATTTATTAACATATCTGACACTTTTTATAACTAAAAATTGGCATTTTTTATTACTACACATGACATTTTTTATCACTAACAGTGTTGTACTCTTTAATATTAGGAAAAAAAAATGCAATAATAGTACCCCAATTTCAGGGCTTGTTTGAATTTTATACCTAAACTTGTTTTCGTTGTAACACAATACCTTATCTGTTTTGTATACTCGTTTAAGTTACTTAGGACTAACGACATTCATTTTCTCAATTAAATATATATGTGCAATGCATGTGGCCTACTATTTAAATGGCAAAATAGGAAAATCAATCCAAGTTAATACAACATAACTATAAAAAATTTAAATGTAAAATTAAAAATAAAAGGGCTAAAATTAATTTTTTTTATTACCAATTAACCTCTCTCCCCTCCCAACCCAGATCTCTCTCACTCTAAGCAAAAAATATTGGGCGAGCTCTCTTTCTATTCAATCTGAGCTATGGAAATTTAAAAAACTCAAAGTCCCATTAACAGATTTCTAAATTATATTGTGCACACTAGCTAAATTTCTATTTGATTTGAACAATTCTGAAGAAGAAGAAAAATGGACTGCAAGGCCTGACGTAGTCCCACTGATTTGATAGGGAAAGATCCAATGATTTGCATACGGGTCTTGATTGTGTCGATAGGGAACATGGCCATGCGTTCGACCATGCCTGCAACGGAACCGGCAATCATGTACTGCCAGAACTGGAGTCTGTCGTGCACCGGCGATACAGATAAGGTCTGGTGGAAATCGGAGGGTTTTGGGATCGGGATGAGGTCGTGTTTCTGGAATTTGGCATCTGTGGCCATGAATTAGGGTTTAAGATTGGGGGATTTATGAAGTTCAGAGGTAAAATCGGGATTGGAATAGGTTAGAGTTATACAAAGATTCTAAATTTGGAGAGAAAGAGAGAGATTAATTTAGAGAGAAACAAGAAGGTGGATGAGAGATTTGATTCTAAAGAGAGAGTTAGGGAGGGGAGGAGGTAAAGGTTGTTTTGTGTGAGGAATGAGTGGGCGGCGACAATGGCTGTGGCGGGTGAATATGGGGGCATCAGGGGTGAAGGTGGGTGGGTGGCCGGAGGTGGGGATGATGGTGGGTGATGGAGAAGAATGGTGAAAAAGACAAGATCTAAGTTTAGAGGGGGTTAATTAGTGAATAAATAATTTACATTGTAGCCCTTTTATTTCTTAATTTTATACTTAAACCCATTGTAGTTATTTTATTTTAATTTGATTGATTTTTCAATTTTGCCCTTTAATAAGTGGGTCACATGCATTGCATATGTATATTTAACTGAAAAAATAGATGTCGTTAGCCCTAGATACCTTAAACGAGCATACGAAACAGATGAGGTACTGTGTTTACAACGCAAACTAGTTTAGGTATTAAATCCAAACAAACCATATAGTTGAGGTACTTTTGTTGAATTTTTCGGCACTAAAAAAACACCAACTAGCACATTTTAACACTAGACTTGGCACAGAAAAACACGATCACTACTTTTTTTAAAGTATCGGTTACAAAAATGTCACCGCATGTTTTAAATAAAGTTTCAGTTAAGTACGATAATATCAGCGTACGTTTTTAAAACTAGTTTTTCCTATCTATATCTATATGAAAAACTAGTTTTTTTTATAAGAACTACCCATAGAAATAATAGTAAAATTGCATACACATATTTTAAAAGGAGCAATTGCTATCTAGTCCTTTTGTTAATCAAAAATATTATTAAGGACGAGCAATTTTATAACTACCTATCCATTCCGCTACTTATTTATGGACAAACCTTCTCCTCCTTGTTTTATTTTCCTCTCAAAGCATTAATATCAAATATCTTAAAATTTAGATGTCAAAAATAAAATCTAAAACCATTTTTATGGAATTTTTCTCAAATAATCACTTTTTACTTTTATATTTACCAAAATAACTTACTGTTCAAAGTATTGCCCAGAATGTCCATTTTTTTTAATCTCGCTACACCGTGTAGCGAGTTTGACTTGGGACTGGTCAAACTCGCTACACCGTGTAGCGAGTTTAGGGTAATTAAGTTTGACGGTTGGAAATTTAATTAGGGCAATTAATTAACCTAAACTCGCTACACGGTGTAGCGAATTTGGTCAAACCAAATCAAACTCGCTACACCGTGTAGCGAGTTAGGGTAACTTATTTAAATTCAAGATTTATAAGCTTCTTCAAACCCAACAAAACAAACCCTTTTCTTTCTCTCAAATCTCTCCCTTTTCTTTCTTTCTACCCATCTCTCATCTATCTCTCTTAAATCTAATTCATCTCTCTCAATCCAAGATTTATAACTGTCAAAATGGATCCATCGCTCTCCCGCTGGTATCGTGGACGAAAACCTCTTCCTGATCATCCCGGTCAAACCTCCAATCCTCAATCTAATCTTTCTCAAATCGAACGAGAGTTAAAATCTCCACCGCCTCATATCTTGGCTGGTCCCGTTGGTGTCTGTAAGTGTTCCAATTTGAGTCGTTAGTATTTTCGTTAGAAAATTAACTAAAGTTTTAACATTACTAACATTTCTAACAATTCCTAACCTTTCTAACAAAGTGAGGGTAGATTAGGGATTGCCATTTAAAGTTAAACCAAGAAAAAAATCTCAAAAAGCAAAAGAAATTGGAAAAATCCGAATTAAAGTGGGTTGAAAACAAACCGCTATTTGGAATTTTCTTAAAATATTCCTCCCGTCCAAAAGCAGCATCTGTAAAGCATTGAACAAGCCGCACGCGACCTACCCTATCCGCGCGGATCTGCTTTTGCTCTTTCCCGGGCTATAAATTGAACCCTCCTCTCTCTCAGTCCCCACACAACACAAATCACTACACAAACGGAATAAAGACATGCAAGGCGAGAAAAATAGAGAGAAATAATGTCAGAATTCACTTGAATTGCCACCATTTTCTCTCCAATCTTTCCCAAATCTCACTCACTCACAAACACTTCAAAACACTCTCATACATCCTCTCATACATACACCAATCCAAGCTCAAATCACCCCTTAGGAGGAGGATTAGAGAGAAAACATAGAGGACTTCATTGTTATCTACTTGCTTTTCTCTTTAACCAAACTCAAATCATCAAAATTCCTAAACACTTTCAAGCCCTAAACACATCTCCAAGCCTTTGAATCCATTTCAAACACAAAACACAAGGAAGATAGGTATAACTCTCCTTACCCTAAAAATTCATCCATGCATGCATTTTCAAACTCCAAAATGTAGCTCTTTCGCTTCATCTTCTTTTCTTAGATCCAAGAAGATCACCATGGAAGTTCATCTCCATGGATGATCTTCTACAAGGATCAACATTATTTTCAAAGTGTTATTACTTTCTTGCAAAGAAAACACATTTTCAAAACCCTAAAAATCATTTTCATACATCAAATCTCATTTTCAAAGGATAAAATTCCCCTTCCCAAGGAAATGAAGTGCTTAGTCCTAATGTACCCTCATGATGGTTTGATATAGTTGATTCACCACTAAAATGTCAAAGTGATCACTAATCAAAAACCCTAGGGAAATGGGGACAAGCATGGATGCCAAACCCCCTTTTAAATCATGTTTTTCTTCTTGAGAAGTTGCTGTCCAGTAGCAATTTTCTAAGACCCAGTCCATGGTCTAATTTTTTGGACACAGATAAACTTGGAATTTGGTGTTGACTACAAAATACTTTTTGTAGCCAACATCCAGAGCTTTCCAGACATATTTTTACTTTATTTTTTGCGTGAGTAAAACTCCCTTTTTCAAATTTTCTTTTGAAGGTCAGATCACCAGTCTCTGGGAGTCCAGATCTCATATCTGAGATTTCCAGAAGGTTTTGGGTCCCTCAAATCATCTCCAAAATAGGAAGTTCTTTTACAGAAACCTTATTTAAGGTGTTTTGAACATTTTTCATTCTCGGACTTTTCCCAGATTCTGGAGTTTTCAAGCCCTAAAGTCCATTTCAAAATCAAGTGTCCACTGCCTTTTTCATTCTGGCAGAAGTGTTCTTCAACTTCCAAAAATCTTTTGAGTATCAAAACTCAACCCAAAAATCACACCAAAAATCATGGGATCTGTCCAAAGTCAAATAAAGAATTCCCAATTTTTACTTTTCTGAGTTTCAACCTATTTTGGCCAAAACACACACACACACACACAAATGATTTTTAGCTTGGAAGACTCGTTTTACGAGGCATTCCGGGTGCACACTAACGTCCTTCCCGGCGTGTAACATGACCTCCGAACCCAAATCTCTAATCTCGGGCATTTTTCAAAGTTTTGGCCCTTAAAACAAAAATGGTGTGGCGACTCCGTTTGATTTCAAAAATCGGGTACATCACAGTGTCGCACAGTCCGCCGCGCATCGGCATCACACCGGAAAAGCTCATATCTCTCAGGGACCCCCTTCGCCACTCCAAGAGGCCTGCTAATACGTAGCCAAGAGCTTGGAAGAGCCGGTGGAGGATGAAGATTTCCAGGGCAAAGCTTGACTTTCTGCAATGGACTATCTCACTGCAGAGGGTACATATTATCCGTTGAGAATGATTAAGGAGAAATTTAAACAATATGACAGGGCGGAACAGGTATAATATTTTACATTAATTATAGTTAAGGTTGAAATTTACAAATAATTGGTCATTATATTTTTGTTCTATTAGGTTGTTGTTGTTGTCAAGGAGTGCACATCAACTGGTCATGGCTCTGTGCATGTGACTTTGAAGGATCCTACTACTGACACAATTGAAGCTTACATTGCTGACAAAGTGCTTAAGGAAAGTGAGGGCAGAAGTGACATAGGTGTTGGTGTTGTTCTTATACTTACTCAGGTATGAAATATTTTTCTTAACATTACACTCCCTAAGAATATATTTCTTAACATTTTGTTCTAAATGTTTTGTTTTGTTGATCTATTAGGTTGCTGTTTGGGCTGTCTCACGCTAAAAAAAACTACTTAACATTACAATTTTCAATGTTTCTAAGGTCTTCCCTAAGGATTGTTAATTTCATCTTTGGACATGTAATATTTGAATTTCTGTCGAATTTAATATGTACCTGAATTTATGTAATATTTTTCTATGTGATCGGGATGTGATCACTGATTTTTTTGGATTTATGTTATATTTTCTATGTGGCCGAGATGTGGCCACTAACTTGACAATATTTATTTTTTGTGATGTTATTTTAGTTTTTTTAAATTATTTTGTACAGTTTGTGTTGGTTTTGTTGCAATTATTCATGACATATTTTTTTTTAACACAAAAAAAAAATTTTGAAACAAAAACTTAATTCAGCAAGATGTTACTACGAAGCTATTTTGAGCAATAATTTGAAGCTGATTTAATTGTTCAAATTAAAATTTAAAAGTTGTTATTGTTACACCATTATATGTACTACAAGTAACAATTTTTAGATATTCATTATGATAACTAAATTAACCTATATTTATTGCTCAAAATACCTTCGCGAACGAAAAAAAATGAAAATAAGAAATGTTGAAACGAATGAAATTATTGGGGGACACTCTCTGGCTTAAACTCGCTACACCGTGTAGCGAGTTTCATTAAAGTTAAAATCGCTACACGGTGTAGCGATTTTAATTGAACTTTAGTTAAACTCGCTACACGGTGTAGCGAGTTTAAGTCAGAGAAAGCACTTTCCAGCTACAAAGTTCAGTTTTCAAAACCCGTGAGTAAATGAATTCACGTGAATGTAACCCCTTTCTCTCAGCTTTTTCTCTTTCTCTCAGCTTTCTCTCTTTCTCTCAATCACCTTTCTCTCAATCATCTTTCTTCAAAATAAAACTTCTTTACATCATTTTATTTCATCAGAATTGTTGAAGATCAAGAATCAAGGTAAATTAACATCATCTTAATCATTGTTTTCACTTGTGTTTAGATATAAAATTTAATTATTTAACTGTGTTTTATTGTATTGTAGATATAAATGTTAGAGTTTTGTTATGTAGGTTTTAACACTTTGATTTCGTAATGTAGGGTTAAAGATGAACGGGGGTCCAATCATTTTTATGTGTTATTGGGGAGGTGATGATGAACAACCGTTTGATGGTCCTCATTTCAAAAAAGAGCCAAAATGTGCAATAAGGGGTAATTGCCGATGGAAATACAATGAGTTGATTGATGAGTTATAAAAAAAGGCGAACTTAGATCGGTCTCAATTTGATTTGGAAGTCATTTACAGATGCCCTCATTCTTTTGATAGCGGGATTGGTGAGTACTTTCCTTTCCGTATTGAAGATGATGCGTGTATGGATGTAATGTTCGATCAGTTTGCTAAATTTGGGGGGATTGGAAATTTGCAGCTGTATGTGGTTGTAAAATTGATTGAAAATTGACCCAATCCAGAGTTTGAAACACAACACACAGAGACCATTTATGGGTATTCTCCAACTGGTAACCGTGATGATGGGGTTGGTCCAAGTTCCCAAACTCTTGTATCAACTCAAACACCAAATTATATGATGGGGCATTTGGGCATAATTATCATGTTAATGATGATGATCGGGCATTTGGGCATAATGATCATGTTAATGATGATTATGATGTTGACTATGAAGAAGAGGAAGTACACACTGATGTAGATGCAATGCTAGAGGATGATGATGATGAATATGAGGAGGGTAGTAGTGATTTTGATGTCGATTTGAGAGCCGGTGATGATGGGCCGATTGATTATGATGTGGAAGCACCTCTTGTTCACTATGAAGTGCCGGAAAATCGAAGATATGAGAGAGTGGATTATCCCTTTTACAGTGATATTGGTACTTCTACTCGACAAGAACAAGGCTTGATTGATTACGATCATGCACATAATTTTCCAGTTTGGGATCCGAAAAAACAGGCGATTGCTAAAGGGATATGCTTTCCTGGCAAGAACGAGGCACAATTTGATATAAAAAGGTTCCATATTCGCACCAATCGCAGGTTCAGGGTAAGAAAGAGCACACCAAACACATGGGTAATTGAGTGTCTATTGAAAAATTATCCATGCAATTTTTATGTTCGTGTGAGTAGGAAGAAGTTTGGCTATTGGGAAGTGACCAAGTATAGGGTTCCTAACTGCTGCTTATATTCTGGAGCAAGTCAAGATCACCCCAATCTAGATGCCAAGTTTATCGATCGGGAAGTCGTTAGTGTTATTAAGGCCGATTCAGATGTCAAGGTTGGAGTCATTATTGCACACATCTCTAGTAGGTTCAATAAGGTAATTACTTACAAGAAGGCATGGTGTGGAAAGCAGAAGGGCATTGCAGAGGTTTTTGGAGATTGGGAGGAATCTTATAAGAGGTTACCCCGCGTCCTAGCATCCATTCAAAAATACAACCCGAGGACAATTATTGAGTACTCTATACCTCCTCCTCCTGTCGGTGAGTCCTCCATGTTTCGACAGGTATTCTGGGCATTTGGGCCTTGCATTGAAGCTTTCTCTCATTGTCGGCCGCCATTTCGTGGATGGAACATTTATGCATGGTAGATATAAAGGGGTAATATCGATTTCCATGGGTGTTGACACCCGTGACGATACTTCCGCTTGCATTTGTCGTTGTTGAAAAGGAGGACTGGCCGAACTGGCGTTGGTTCTTATACCTGGTTTGCAAGCATATTATCAAGAGTCGTGAAGTATGCTTGATATCTGACCGTCATTGGGGCATTCTGAAGACTGTAGCTGAAGATACGTGGTGGCCAAACGTGCATCATCAATATTGCTTGAGACATATGCGAGCAAATTTCTTGGAAAAGCATAGAGGGGAAGGGTTGAAGTATCTATTTTGGAGAGCGGGTAGATCAACTCAAGATAGAAAATTGAAATCTATCTTAGAGAGTATCCGTGGAATTAAGCCCGAGGCAATTGCATGGTTTCAGAATTTGGATGCCAAAAAATGGACATTGGCACACGACGGTGGTTACAGGTATGGCATCATGACTACCAACATGTCTGAGGTTTTCAATGGTGTGATGAAGGGAGCTCGTGGGATGCCAATCACAGCAATTGTTGAAACTGCCTTCTACCGTTGTGTGGAGTACTTTCAAGTAAGGCATGGATTTTTAATTAATTCCTTAGGAGGTAATCCTGATAACCCTAACATCAATCCCCTACACCAATTCAGCCAGAAAGTCAATTATCACTACTTGAAGAACGCCGCGAAAGGGGCAACACATCAGGTCAGGAGGTTCAACAATCACTAAATGGGGGTGTATCAAGTGACAACCGCACGTCAGGGTGATCACGGAGGAAATATACAGATTGTCCGACTTAATGAGCATACCTGCACATGTGGTAAATGGGGTTGCCTATCACATGCCTTGTTCCCATCTTATTGCTTGTTGTTCTGCACAAAATCTTGATGGTCGAGATTTCGTTTCTCGATATTACACCGTTGGGGAATACTACAAGACATGGAAGGGGACATTCGAACCAATCGAGCATGAGGACTATTGGGTTGTGGATGGTTTGGTGCCCAGTTTTTTCCCTAATCCCCTACTTCGACGTTCTGCGAAGTCCGGACGACCAAGATCAAGACGCTTCCGTAATTGTATGGACTTTCAAGCAGATAAACGGAAGACTCTGTGTCATCATGCCATCAAGAAGGGCACAATCGTCATAGATGCCCGAACATTAGGGAGTAGCAAAATATTTTTCATGTAATTTATGTTTGGTTTGAATTGGATTCAGTTTCAGTTGCAATTTTATTTTATGTTGTTTTCATTAAACTTGAAAAGTTGAATGTAATTTATATTTGAGTTGAATGTAATTTTCCAATTTTTAAAAATAACTTTAGTTATTCTAATGAATATTTAAAAATTATAATTGATGAAATTCGTTAGAAAAGTCAGTTAAGAAAAAAACAGTTAGTTTTCCAGTTAAGGCCCAAGTTTTCCCAGTTAATTGGGCCCAAAATTGGAGCTGGCCAAGGCAAGGCAGCTTGGGCGTCCATACAAACAACTTGGCCGATCGCCCTTGTCGTTCGGCCGGTCTTCAGCGGCCACCCAAGGGTGTTCAGCGGCCGCCCTTCCCCAAATGTTCATTTGAAATCGCTATACCGTGTAGCGATTTCACTAAACTCGCTACATGGTGTAGCGAGTTCACTTGAACAGGAGCAACCATCAGCAGCACATTCAGCAAACCCACCTGCAAATAATTGCTCAAACTACAAACCATCAAACCTGCTGTAAACAACCAAATTAAACATAACAAACATAAAACATCCAAATAACACTAAAATGCAAACATCAAAATAAAAACTAAACTAATAGTATAAAGTTTCATTACATCCACATAACACTAAACCAAATAACATATACATATACATCTACATAAATGTGTAGTACAAAGTTTCAGTTATTACAAATAAAAACATCAAAATAAAAACTAAACCAATACTACAAAGTTTCATTACATCATAATAAAAAAAAGTGAACTCGCTACCTATTATCATAGAAAGACAGGGTGAACCTACTCGTCGGATTCCGGTGCCGAGACCCTCTTTTAATCATCTCTTCCTGCTATTGAGCAGGGGTAATCTCTGTATCGGAGAAGTGGCGGAGCCCTGCTTGTGATATAGGAGTCCTCAACCCACTTCCACTCGTATAAAGTCTGAAGCCCATAGTGGATGGTCCAGGGGAAGGGTCTGCCTGGGCACTCCCAATCCCACCCCCCCAGCCACCCCCACTCCCACTCCCCCTGGCACCCCCACTCCCAGTCCCCCCGAAACCCTCACTCCAACTCCCCATCAGAATCGTGGATCGCGAACCATTCATAGTTCACCTCGGTCTGGGTTTGCGCTTGAGGCTCTTGCTCGGGCTCGGGCTCATCGTGCAAGTCCATTTCGGGTGGTGGTTCTGCCTGTCCACGACGTCTAACCCGACGTTGTCGAGGTTGTTGTACCCCCTGTACGCGATCTACCGGTGGGGGAGGTGCAGCAGACTGAAGGCGTTGGAGCTCCCTAACTCCCGTGAACCCGTGTGTAATTCTCGCCCGCATTGAAGCTTGTCTGGGATGCTCCTCCGCCTCATTGTCGACATGCAAGCGCTGAAGGGTCTGCACCTGTTTTCATATCAAAAATATATATAAGTACGAGAGACATAAGTTAATAATTGATGTTTTGTTAAAAAAAAACTAGAAATAAAACTTGAAAAATGTAAAAACTTACCATAAACTCTAAGGCAGGGGCAGACGACTGGTATCCATCCCCCTATATTTCAGTGAGGTGCTGCACAAACTTACACGTTATGTCCTGATACCATATCATATGTGGATCGGTGTAACTCATATCGTGGAAGCCGTACTCCCCGGAAACCAGATGTTCGTGCCGCTGTCCCCATCGTGCAATAAGTGGGCGATGGCGGTCACTCCATCTCACTGTACTGTTTCCCCGCCGATCAGAACGGTGCAACTCCGGGCTAGTGCCGCACGGTGCTGGGACAAACTGCCTCAGGCCAAACTGCCTCATAACGCGATCAGGCAGATGCCACTCGATCCTCTCAAAGCATAGGAGAGGGAACTTCGCCAACCATATGTCCTCACCCTGAGTGCAGTAGGGCGGAGCGTATCTCCCTTCATAAGGCTGCCACACCACGTGAGCCTTGTTTAGCTAGGCCAGCTGATCTCGATAGCCTCGCAGGCTATGTGCAGTAACCTCTCTCAAATTCAGCGATGCCTGGGTCCAGCTGAAATTTCATAAACATAATAATTATAAGATTTAGTTAAAAAAAAATTAACGACGAGAAAATAAAGTATGATATATGTATACCTACATCCGAGGGGCATGGGCATGAAGTTCTGCTCTCTGAATCGAGTATGGATCTGCGGCCTCACACATCTCAACCGCTCCCAAGCCCAAATCTATATCAAATAAATGTATATCAAATACTATAAATAATGCCGCTAATTTGAAATAAAACTTAAAAACAACAATATAATGAACATTAAAATGAAATAAACATACCTGTAGAACGTTGAGAAATCCTCCGCACTGTCTCGTCCGAGGGTCAGTCGCACTACACAACTCTCGATATAGGAAAGCGAGCGCAGCACTCCCCAAACTGTACTGGATGACCCTAGAAACATTCGTAAGCAGAGGGAGATAACATAGCTTAACCTTGTTGTTCGTACGATCAGGCAGTTCGTAGAACCGAAGGCGAGCAAGATATACGCCCGTACATACTGATCCACAATCTCTGGAGCAGTATCCTCAGCGAGGTCACTAAAGTGTGGGAAACGGAGGGTAATCCACCTGAGCTTCAGACTACTCTCATCTATATCTCCGTCACCAGGGACAAATTTCTAAATACTCCCCGACAGTACCCGCCGATCTATATGAGCTGGAAACCCATCATCAGTAACAGCATCCCCATCAATCGGTAACCGGCAAATCATGTCGATATCCAGTATGGTGATCGTCATCTCACCAACTGGGAGATGGAATGTATGGGTCTCCGGATGCCATCTCTCGATCAGAGCCTCCAGCAACGCAAAATCATACTGTACTCTCCCTATATAGTGAACTCCGCTAAATCCGCACTCCGCCAGTCTCAACAATATCACAGGAGCTAATTCGCCTGGCAAGGTGGCACCATGACGAAAATGGAGGGGACTAGAAACCTGCAACTCGGCCCAAATATACCTAGCCCTATGGTCCTCATGCCGGGTTAGAACAGAGGCATCGATAGGCCCGGGATCAATGAAAGCTTCCATCTATTTATTTCAATATCAAGGTTGGTTATTGTTCTACGAGGCAAGGAAATAAATAAGAGAATACAAAAGTGTAATTACTAGTACGTGGCATTGTAATCCAAAGTTATCCCACACTTTCAAGAAGTGCCTGTGGGAAAGGTCTTTGTTTCCAGCCTATATACTAAGTAATACTTCAAGAGTAATCCTCATGCGGTTTTGAAAAATAGCATGCAGTTTTTTTTTTAAAAAAAAAGTTTGAACAATAAATCATATTTTAAGGGTTTGGGGTAGATCTATCTGATTTAGGATTTAGGGTTTGGGGTATAAGTATATGAGATTTGGGATGTTGATATAGGTATATTAATATTTATTAGAAGTTTAATTTATTTTGTTGTTTTTAGTATTCACACTAATTATAATTATACAATTGTTAATATTATAACTGTGTATTATTTTAACAAGTATTATTAATTAAGTCTTTTTTTTTAGTAATTAATAATCATTATTATTACTTTTTTATTACTTAAAAGTCATTTTAAATAAGGACGAACAAAAAAAATTATTCTACATAAGAAAATTAATTAATAATTTTCTATAAAAAAATGTTAATTAGTGAATCATTTTTGAGACGGAGGAAGGTATATAAATCCTAAATTGCAAGTAAACTAATATTTCTACAATGTCATCAAAAAAATAAAAAAAATAATCCTAAATTGTAAGTAAACTAATATAGTTCTACCATTTTTGAGACGGAGAAAGGTATATAAAGTATAAAACTAAGCATATAAACATGTAATTAAATTAAACCTAGTCATTATATTTAAATACTACAAAAATTTGTTAATTAGTGAATCAATTTTCTATAAAAAGTTTGTTAATTAGTGAATCATTTTTGAGATGGAGGAAGGTATATAAATCTTAAATTGCAAGTAAACTAATATATTTCTACAATGTCATCAAAAAAATAAAAAAAAATCCTAAATTGCAAGTAAACTAATATAGTTCTACCATTTTTGAGACGGAGGAAGGTATATAAAGTACAGAACTAAGCATATGAACATGTAATTAAATTAAACCTAGTCACTACATTTAAATACTACAACAATTTGTTAATTAGTGAATCATTTTTCTATAAAAAAATTGTTAATTAGTGAATCATTTTTGAGACGGAGAAAGGTATATAAATCCTAAATTGCAAGTAAACTAATATATTTCTCTACAATGTCATCAAAATGCAATTAGAACATCATAGAAAAAATACTAATAAAAAAAAAAAATCCTAAATTGTAAGTAAATAAATAATAAAATCAAAGTTAAAATTCAATACAATACAGAAATTTAAACTTACAATTAAAAAAAAAGATTGAATTCACTTGGCAAATTCCTTGGTTGGTTGGGTGTTCTTCTCTTCTTCTCCCTTACTAGTACTCCTCGACGGCTGAACTGATGAAGAAGGTGTAATTTTTTTTTTGTTTCCTTTGAATGAAGACGTAAACTGGTAGGGTTTTTGAATTTAAATAACTCGCTACACCGTGTAGCGAGTTTAATTTAGTTTGACCAAACTCGCTACACCGTGTAGCGAGTTTAAGTTAATTAATTGCCCTAATTAAATTTCCAACCGTCAAACTTAATTACCCTAAACTCGCTACACGGTGTAGCGAGTTTGACCAGTTTCAAGTCAAACTCGCTACACGGTGTAGCGAGTTTAAAAAAAATGAACATTCTGGACAATACTTTGAACAATAAGTTATTTTGGTTAATAAAAAAGTAAAACGTGATTATTTGAGAAAAAAAAATCCATTTTTATGTTTGTATCATCAAGACGAATCAAATAAGAACCCATAACATATAATTTTGATTTTTTTTTAGAATAATTCAGTTGTTTATAAGAAGATCACAGTTGTGCACAAAAAACTGAAAAGTTCACATTTTGTTTAAAGTTTTTCCAAGAACAACCTATAGGTTTACGGTTTGTTCACATTTGTTACAAGAACAAATAAAAAGTTCATAGTTGTTCTTAATTGAGAAGAAGTTTAGAGTTTTTCCAAAAATGACTGAGAATTTCACGGTTGTCCTTTACTGAGAAGTTCACAACAATTTCTAGAACAACTGAGAAGTTCACAACAATTTCATGAACAACTGAAAAGTTCATAGTTGTTCGAAGAAACCAAGCGGAGCTAAACAAAATTTGAAGGGGGGGGGGTGTTTTCATCAACTATAAGGTTGCAAAATAAAAATTGGTGTATTTTTCTTTACATAAAGGAGGCAAGTTTCAATAAATTCCACTAAATTCCAATAACTTTTGAAAACTTTACACTAGTAATTTTATTTTATTTTATTTTTAATCTAATGGGGGCAATTACTTCCTTTTGGGCCTTGCTAGCTCCGCCTACTGAAGAAACAATTGAGAAGTTGTTTCAGATTAATATTGAATATATTTACACCATTCAATTATTGTAATTACATAAATAACAAATATTACAAATAAAATATACTTCCTCCGCTTCACTCGAAAAAAAATAAAACTTCATTTGGGGTGTTCCATTTAAAGAGGCGCACTCACAAAATGGAAACTGAACAGTATAAACCGAGATACGAACATGGGCTTGTCCGAGTCAAACCCAAATGGATTGAGCTATAAAAATAATCCATATACAAGTACAAGATGCTCCAATTACAAGTGCCGAGGAGACCTCCCTCGTATGCCGAGGTGTTCCTCATCGGCCTTAACAATTATCAACGGGCTCTTATCATTTTCCTTGTCTTGTCCGGCCTTAGGCAGTGATAGATGACGAGGAGAGAAAAATTCTTACCTCGGCATGCCTCCATATGACGAGGAGACAAAATCCTGTATCTCGGCGTAGTTACATGCCGTCAGATCATCAATGGACGAGGAAGCTAAATCATGCATCTCGGCTTACACACAAATGCCGAGGTAAGACATTTATGCTCCTCGGCTATCCGACAACCAGATTAAACAGTCCTATTCAAACAAGGATTCAATAGTTATTAGCCAATCAGGATTGTAACCGTCTACATCAATTCAAGTCAAACAGTGACTCCTTAACAGATATAATCCATTGAGGATTATATCTTATCTCATTACAAGGTCAATTAAACATGAATTCTATCAATTCATCCCTATAAATACAAGTCACATATTACATAATTCGGTACATTACTTTTTACATACAGAAACTCTGTCCATTTAGTTTCTCACCACAAAACCGTGACTTATTCTCACGCCGGAGGGCCTTCGCCGGTCAAGCCCCGGCTTAGTTTACGTGTTTTGTCTTATTTTCAGGCCTAGCAATCTCCAGAGCAGACGATCGCTTGGATTTGGGCTAATTTGACGATTTTGACATCATCAATTGGTTCCATTGCCGGGAAATCGATTCAAACACCCTTTGTTTGGCCTGGAAAAAGCTCGCTGAAAGCCAATTTTCTTGCCGAAAATTGTATTGGATTGAACGGAAATCTCTGTTCCCTTTTGTTCTGTTTTCAATTTCGCCGGATTTAACAATATTCGGCCGAAATCTGCAAATTCACGCCGGCAGCAATCGTTTTGGCCTGGAGCAACGTTTTCTGCCAAGAAATTTTGTGTTGGAAAAATCGCAATCTGCAGTTTCTTGTTTGCGGTCAAAATTTACCACAATTTTGGTCAGAAATTTGGGTCTGTTGGAAATTCTCACTTTTGATAATTTGTTGTTGGTGATTCACGAAGTTTCAATGGAAGACGGAAGATTTACCAGTGTAACTGCTGAGGAGCAGACTCAAGTGAACGGGGTCAACCCCAATTCCGAGCTGCCTCCTCCTCCTCCACCTCAGCCTGACGGACCACCTCCCCTCGCCATGACTCTTCGTTCCATGGGGCAGGCGAATGCCGAGGGAGAAGGAGCTAACCTTCCTCGTCCTACTCGCCCTCGCGGGAAACGAGTGGGAAGGAAGATGGCGAAGAAGGCCGACGTCGGTCAAGCGGAAAGCACTCAACCTGTTGACCGACGAACGTTATTACATAGACAGATGGAGACATTGCAGAGGATGTATGAAACACAAGCTGCTCTTTTGCAATTGGATCCAGACAATTCCATGGCTGAGTTTATGTTACCATCGATGGGCAATTCTCGTGGAAGGGAGCAAGGTGAGCGACGAGGTCCTCCCCTCGATCATGCTGTACCACCTAAGCTGGCCCTCCGAGATCCTCCCCATCCTCGGCATAACAATCAGAAGAAAGACCAGGTGGTCGACCTGAGAAGCCAGTTGAGTTCCAGGGAACAGGAAGTAAACTCACGGGACCTAAGGACGAGGCTCAGTTTGACCAAGCGTTTATCTCCTCCTTGTCTTGTCATGGCACCTCGTCGTCCCAGGTCTCCTCGACCCCATCGACCTCGCCATGATTCTACTCGTCCTCGAATAGACTCTCCCCGTCCTCGTCTTCGTGAATTTGTACGGCTGAGAACTCCCGAGCCATACCGAATGTTACTTGGTGGCCACGAGTTAGAGCCAAGGCAAGATAAAAGCACCATCTAAAAGGCGGGACAGCCACCGAAACGACGTGGAAAATAGTAGGGTGAATGGTCATCCCAAGGATAAATCGACCCGTAGCTCCCAACGCAACACCCACTCTAGCAACGATAAGGGAGTGGAAACCAGACAATAGGAACTCCTGAAACAAAGACTTGATGACATGGAGATGGGAAAGAAGGTTGATGACGATGATTTCAACTGGTCAACTCGTCCGTTCTCCCAGAGGATAACCGCTGCACCACCAAATCCTCACTTTAAGGTCCCGAACTTTGAAAAGTACAACGGAACCACTGACGCGAAAGACCATGTGCAAAGTTTTGAGCAGACCATGAACCTCCTCACTATAGCTGATGACATGCTCTGTAAAGATTTCGCGAGCACCTTCTCCGGAACAGCTTTGACCTGGTTCCGTGAGCTGAAAAAAGGTTGCATCGATAGCTAAAAAGGCATGAGGAGAATGTTTTTGAACCACTCTGCCACTGCTGGAAGGAGAAAGATGAGATTGACCGACCTTGCCAATATCGAGCAAGGGAAGGGGGAAACCACCCTCAGTTATTACAACCGATTTTGCAAAATGGCAGACCAGGTGGAGGAAATCCTCACTGACAGGGAGGTTATTGTTTGTTTTAACTCCGAATTGAAATCCGGCCCCCTCATCTATGAACTCTCCGCTCGAGAACCTAAGTCCAAGTCTGAATTGTACCAAGTGGCTTACGCCATCGCAATGGCTGAGGATAAGAGCAAGAAAAGGGGATCTGATAAGGCGGAACCAGAAGCAACTGGCACGCGCCAGAATGAAAATGGGAATGGTAAGGGATCCAAGGGGAAGAATAGAACAAGAAGCACTGAGAAGCCCAAAGTATTTACTCCTCTTACCAAACCCATCTCAGAAATCATGCAGCTAGTAAACCTTCCTCCCCCCCGTCCACTGAGAAATAAACCAAAATTCCCTCGTGACACTTCTAAACTCTGTGATTTCCACAAGGACCATGGTCACAATACTGAAGGCTACTGGGCCCTCAAGAAAATGATCCAACGATGGGTTGACGAGGGAAAGCTAGATTGCTACGTCATGAAGAAAGACGACAAGCGTAAGCGGAAGGAAGAGGAAAGCGAAGATGATGATAAGAGCGAGGATGGAGAACAAAGGCCTCCTAGGGCCAAGCTGCATGTGATCCGAGAAGAAACAGTCTCTACTAGACAGCTAAGGAACCAAATCCATGAACTAAGCAAAGTGTACCATGTCCCTACTTGGGTTCATAAAGCGGAAGAAGTGATTAGCTTTTCTCCTAATGAATTGGCTGGGAGCCGTGCTGCCCGTGAACAACCCTTGGTGATAAAGTGCCGAATTGACAATGTGGAATCAGAAAGATTGCTTGTTGACACGGGGGCCTCCCGTGACATTCTGTACTACTCTGCCTTCCAACAGATGGGTCTTAAAGATACCTCACTGGAACCTTATCACGGAAGGTTGGAAGGTTTCACTAACCACAAAGTTGGTGCCAAGGGAACTATTGAGCTGGAGCTGGAAAATGGCGAACATCCCTTCCGATCCACGTCTACTGTCACCTTCGTAGTCATGGATCTAACAAACGACTATCATGCAATACTGGGCATTCCAAGTCAAGCAAAACTTGGGTTAGTTGCCTCCCTCCCTCACCAACGAGTCAAATTTCCTACTCGTTCTGGAATTGGATGCGTGAGGGAAACCGCCAAGGACTTCTTGGAACATGTCGTGAAGAGTCGGAAAAAATCAAAAAGTGTAGAGATAGACATCCCTGAGGACAACATCAAAATCTCTAAATCTCTGAAAACCACCCATACCAGCTCTAGGGTGAGCTATATCCGGGAGGTCCTAGACGAAGAGCCTTTGGTCCTAGAAATTGCAGATGACCAGGGCATAGTTCCGCCCGTCTCTGAGCAAGATCCCATTCTCGTCAACAGCCAGAACTCGAGGGCCAACCATGACTTGAGGAAGGTCGATCCGCTCGACATTGATGAACTAATGGAGGAAGAGGGCCTCAACGTGAATAACAATGAGGGAAGGAGAATTAGAGAAATTATCATTGAGTCCCTGGAATTTCGAGATGGTCCTGAAATGGAGCCTGTGGACGAGCTGGAAGAGGTGGTCATCAATCTTGACTATCCTGAACAAAAAATCAAACTCGGGGGCCAGTTATCTCCAGAAGAGAAGCAAGAGATCATCTCCCTCCTAAAAACAGTCTCGACGTCTTTGCTTGGAGAGTCGAAGACATGAGGGGGATCAATGAGGAAGTAGCACTCCACCGCTTGGAAGTTGACCCATTGGCGAAAACTATCTCCTAGACAAGGAGAAATTTTGCAAGGGACAAGGAGGAAGCTATTAAGGAAGAGGTGCAAAGTTACTAAGCGCCGGAATTATTCGTGAAGTCAAGTACCCCGTTTGGTTAGCTAATGTAGTAATGGTGAAGAAGCAAAATGGGAAGTGGCGAATGTGTATCGATTTCACTGATCTCAACAAAGCCTGCCCTAAAGACAGTTACCCTTTTCCTAGAATTGACAAGCTGGTTGACTCCATTGCTGGACACCGTACACTCAGTTTCCTAGATGCCTATTCAGGCTATCATCAAATCAAAATGGCGGAAGAGGACATTGAGAAGACGGCTTTCCAAACACCTGGGGGAAATTATTGCTATGTTATAATGCCTTTTGGGCTCAAGAATGCGGGTGCCACGTACCAACGGATGGTGAATCAAGTATTTGGCGCCCGAATAGGCCGAAATATGGAAGCCTACATCGATGATATGGTCATCAAGACCAAGGAGGGTAGCCACGCCCCTGACTTGGAAGAAACAATAAGCAACCTCCGAGCCAACAACATGAAGTTAAACCCAAGTAAGTGTGTATTTGGGGTGACAACTGGAAAGTTCTTGGGCTTCATGGTATCACAGAGGGGAATTGAGGCAAACCCCGAGAAAATCAAGGCGCTAATTGACATGAAAGAACCTACCAACATCAAGGAGGTTCAAAGATTAAATGGAAGAATAGCGGCACTGGGAAGATTCATAGCCAAATTCGCCGAAAAATCATTACCTTTTTTCAAGGTCTTGAAGGGTACCAAGAGCTTCTCCTGGACTCCCGAATGCTCCAAAGCATTCCTCCGGTTGAAGGAGTACTTGGGTTCCCCTCCCTTGCTTTGTAGTCCAATTACCGGTGAGATGCTGTATGTATTCCTAGCTGCCACTGATCATCCAAAGTAAGCATGTCCTAGTTCTAATGAAGAAGGAACGCAGAAGCCCGTCTACTATGTCTCCAAAGCATTATCTGACGTGGAGAGCAGATATTTCAATGTGGAAAATATAGCATACGCCCTAGTCATTGCCTCAAGGAAACTACGTGCCTACTTTTCTGTGCATCCTATCACTGTTTACACCAATGAACCATTGAAGAAGATCCTGCATAAGTTGGATGGCTCCGAATGTCTCCTAAATTGGTCAATCTCTCTTACTGAGTTTGATATCACTTACCAACCAAGGAAGACCCTCCTGGCACAGCCTTTGGTCGACTTCATGGTTGAGACCGCCTTTATGGGTGAGCATCTCCCCACTTCCCGTAAGCAAAACACTACGGAAGAGGAAGACTCTCCCATCGAACTCCCCTCCAACTGCTGGATCTTGTACACAGACGGATCGGCCACAAAGGAAAGAAGCGGAGCTGGAGTCGTACTAGCAAGTCCAGAAGGAGAGTACACCATGCAAGATATCATCCGATTCAAGTTCCCTGCCTCTAACAATCAAGCTGAATACGAAGCTCTAATATTTGGTATCGAGTTGGCTTCCTTCTACGGAGCAAACAAGGTGGCGGCATTCTGTGACTCCCAATTAGTTGTCAAACAAGTGAAGGGAGAGTATAACACCCAAGACCCCACCCTTGCCAAATATAGAGATCTGGTCCTAGATATGACGAAGAAGATGAAATTCTTTGAACTTAAGCAGATTGGCAGGGAAGATAACCAAATCGCAGACGTTCTATCCAAGCTAGCGAGATGTGTCTAAGTCTAAGACCAACCCATACGTAGTTTATGCAAAGGAACCTGCGTATGAAAGATTACAAATCATGCTTTTGGATGAAGAGGAAAGGTGTTGGATCAACGACTACATGGACTACATCGAGAAGGGCCAACTTCCGAAAGATGAAGCACAAGCCAAACTTATCAAGAAGAGGTCCCCAAGGTTCACAGTTATGAATGGAGTCCTCTACCGAAGATCTTTCACCAAGCCCCTGTTGTAGACACCCCATTCTGAACACATCGGAACATACTTATACCAATCTAAGTCTCGCTTTGAGTCAAGAAGTAGAAATCCACCATTTCGTCATGTTTCGTTAAGTTTTGACTAACCACCGTTAGTTTGGGACTAAAATGCATACGAGATAACGAGGAAAAGACAAAACTGTCCACATAAGCAATATCTTGCCGCGAGATGGCGTGTCTCGCGCGAGATATCCCCCCTCTGCAGATTGTAGACGACAGTTCCCTCGTCGATTTCAACCTCTTTTCGGGATAAAACTTTATCTCTCCGGCCAACCAATAAGATTTGGGGTCTAGAACCATCTGATAGGGTTTTACCTCTCCAATTCTTCCTATCCATTCCCTATAAATACTTGGTGACTTCCAAGGTTGAGACCCCCGGGAATCGACCACAAATTTTCACAACACACACACATTTTGTTGGCTTCTTTCCCTGAAAGAACCCTACAAAATCACCCTAAAAACTCACCTCATAGTTTGTTTGTCAACCTTGTTGATAAACAAACATCAAGCTCCAAGTCAAGGACCGAGGCGAAGCTCTGTCCGTGTCAAGAGTCGATTCTAAACTTGAGTCGAAACTCTGCCCAAATCACCTCACGCAAGGTAACCCCTAAATCCCTTTCTAATTGATTGTTAGAGTGGTATAAGTCCATAGAATCTAGGATCGGCCTAGAGCCTCTCCAAATCATGGAGACGGTCTCGAAGCAATCGATCCTACATTCCGTTTAACCCCGTTAAATGGACCTTTGTTTATAATATTTAAAATCGTTTTTCTCTTCTTTTGAAAACCTCTCTTTTCTTTAGCAAGACCGATCTCCGGATTGGGTGAAATGGATGCTCCTTGACCTACCCATTTCATAACCTAAGCCCCGAACCCAAATCTCTTTCAAAATGGTTTTCCTATTTTCTCCAATCGAATAATATAGGTGGCGACTCAAAACGAAAAGGATAAAATTCTTTTTCCTCACAACGCTACAGTGGCGACTCTGCTGGGGATTTAAAATTAAGAGGCTTAAACTTGCGTCAAAATTAAAAGAGAGGTTTTCAAAAAAATTTGTAAATTCGAATTTTTTGCTCTCAGATGAGGCATGTCTCGCGGCGAGGTATCATATCTCGCGCGAGATATTGCTTCGGCAATCTGGTTGTCTTCTGATTTCTCCCGTTTGTCTCATAGTCCAAGACGAGAGCCGAACATGCAAGGGGGATCCCAGCATTCATTATCTGCAGAGTTCCCGCATCTTAAGGCCTCCCTTAAGGTGTAGAACTCGAACCTTCGTTTCCTTTAAATAATTGATTATTATTTATAAACTGCGTGCGATTGGGTTTTATTTAATTAAAGTCCGGTCCATTGGGGATTCGGGAGTTGTAAATTGAATTATTTATCTCTCTTTCTCTCTCTTTATGTGGAACTACGATGGCCTGAGTCTTCCTAATTTGGGAGAAACGTAGGCAACCACTTGGTGCGGCCACTATCTGTTTTCCTTTTGATTTTTCAAAAAAAAAACTCTCTATTTTACTCTATCACCTAGATTGACTATCACACACGCGCACTCATATTATAACTGTCATTGCACTGCATACCCTCTATAAACCCGGGACCCACACTAAGGACGGATGACGGTAACCACCTAGTCGCCGGTCTCTCCGAAGTTGGACAATCCCACTCCGCGTATTCAATCCACCTAGATTGTCATATCGCGGGGAGCCTAGCCTTCCAGCCCTGCATTGCCACATACTCATGTAGATTGTCCTTTTAGGATCACTCCATGACCGGTCGGTTTTGACTCGGTGATCTTTTCTTGTTTTTGACCAAAACAAAGCCATGCAAAATTGACAATAAAGAAGGATTCAGAAAAGTCCCTTCGGAAAAGTCCCTTCGGAAAAAGTCCCTTCGAATGACCCTTTCGGATGTCCCTTTGAAAAATACATATATGTATAATCCTTCGAAAAACGATCTTACATGGCTTTGTTTTACAAAATCGGATTGATTGCTTAGTCGTTAGGTTCTGATAAAGGCCTTAGAAACCCCTCAAAACGGACTTTCCGTTCCGACAAAAAATTAGGTCTAAATAAAAATCGACTTTCCGTGTGGTTATCTCGCGCGGGACAACATATCTCGCGCGGGATAATGCTTCTGTTTGCTGAATTTGAGCCTGAGCCATTTTGAGCCTGCTTCCGACTCGTTGGGGCTAGATCCTGATATCTGCATCTCTTCTGTCAGTTTTCCGAAGCTACTCAACTTCAAGACTCCCAACACAATGTCTACCGGAAAGCACGTCATGACCAAGGAATGCCTTGAACAACACACTTTGCAAGACTTGACCAAGGCCCTTGTCGCTGAAATGGAACATGTAGGAGGTTGGAGAGAAGCCTTTGATTTGCCTTCTACCCGCATTGCTAGGGATTTCCGGAAAATGGAGAGTGACTCCGACAAAGGGACGATCGTCCGTGCAAGAGGAGCTAAGTGATATCAAAACTCAACTTGCCAAAGCCCTGCAGCAAATTAATGACAATGACTCGTGGCATCACATGGATGAATCCATCCAAGCTGAAAAGACAAAGATGCTGATTGAAGAGCTCGAGGAAGTCAAGAGTGAACTCGAGACCATGACCCAAAAGTGCATCAACTTTGAAGCTCACGTCGAGGATGACATTGATGAGAGGGTCAAGTATTTCCTCAACACTCTCTACCGTGACCTCAAAGAGCAAATGGAGGAAGAATACCAGTCTCGCCACAACGTCTTCGTGCAACACTACGAGAACCATATCCGAGACCTCCACAATCAAATGGCTAAGCGAAGGAAGGGTAGAGTCTTCTCCGACATTGGAAACATCACTCTTGGTCATCTCTTCAGAAGTCTTCACAAAGAAGGAAAGCTAAAGCCAATGGAAGGTTACCAACCTAAGAGGGAAGGCCGATCTCCGCACCTCTACTGCTTCTACCATCAATGCTATGGCCATCACACCAATGATTGTTTCAACCTGAAGAATGCAGTCCAAGACTTGATTGACAACGACGCCATCAGAGTTTGTCCGAGTGGTGGAATAGTTTGGATGAGTTCAAGCAAATGAAGAATCTCTTTTCTTTTCAGTTAGTTACTTTTAGTTGCAAGAGAAACAATTAATAGTCTAGTTTAGCTTAGTTGGGTACTACTTGCCTAAAATCCTCATTTGTGGGCAAGAGTATCAAGTTTGCTTTTCAATAATAGTTAGTCAGTATTTCCCTTTTTAATTTTGATTGATTCTTTAAACAAGAAATAAAGCACTGTGAATGTCATAGAAACTTGCAACAAGAATGACTACTCCAAGGCACTTTGGTTTTCCGGAAGCCTTCCTGTCTGGAGAATGATGCTAGCAAAAGGGTACTTTCCTGGATTAGGGCTTGGAAAGCACTTACAAGGGATAACGGAACCGCCACCGGTCCCCCCGCTTCACATAAAGCATGGCCTAGGATACATCATCTCCATCCACGATGAAGATGACGAAGAAGAGTGGGGCTTCACTCAAATCAAGTGGGAAGGAACCACCTACAAAGGCTGCGACTACCCAAAGCCCAAGAATGGCAACCTCAAGCCATATCGAAAGACACTCAATGGCTACTTTGTTCGAGAAGGGGAAAGTATTCACTACTTTATCTTTTCGATACCATGGACTGACGATAAAGGAAAGCGCCAACCGGGCTTTGAAATCTTCAGCGACTGCGATGCTTCTCCAAGTGAAACAGAATCCGTCCCACTAATCCCTAATGATTTGTGGGTCACGAAGACAGAAATGACAAGTGAATGGGACTTTGTGTTGGGAGAAGACATGCTGCGACAGTTCCAAGACCTGTGCCGATTAGAAGACAACCAGATCCATGCAATATCCAAGGGGGACGCTCCAACTACTGACTACACAAGACTAATACAAAAATGTGATGAGCCAATTCTAAATTGGCACGTCACCGGAGGACCAGTTGTTGATGAAGACTTCATGATCAAAGAGCTTGGTTGCACTCCCCATCCCCGCAGGAAGATAGGCCCCGTAGCTTTTACGTTAGAAGCAGGCTCCACCTCCGATGAACTCACTCAAGAGGAAATCGAGGCGGTGGCCGAACATGTATTCCCTTACTTCCTTAATGAAAACTTTGATCTTTCCGAGTACCCTGAGATTGCTAACATCGTGAATGATGAATTAACTAATAATAATCAATATAACGAACACGTTAATAATGAATCATATGATGAGATAGATCAAGAAAACGAACAAATCTTAAAAGAATTAGCTAAGCAAGTAGGTCGTTGTGGAAAGAATGGCCCCGTTGACGACGAGGAAATGCAAACGGTTAATCTTGGGACAACGGAAGACCCTGCAAGAAACAAAGATCGGCAGCTTCTTCAAGGGGGAAGACAGAGAAACCTTGACACGGCCTCCTCGTAGAATATGTCGACGTCTTCGCTTGGTCCTACAAAGATATGCCCGGGTTGAATCGGCCGCTTGTAGAGCACAAGATACCGCCGCTACCCGATGCCAAGCCGCCAAGCGTAAACTACGCGTAATCAAGCCGGAATGGTCAATGCAAGTGAAAGAGGAAATCATGAAGCTCTTGAATGTAGGGTTCATCAAAGTGATTGAATATCCCGAATGGCTAGCAAACACGGTACAAGTAGCCAAGTCGAATGGGAAGATACGAGTCTCGTGTTGATTTCGTATGACTTGAACAAGGCATCCCCTAAAGATGATTTCCCGCTACCGAACATAGACATGTTGGTCGATGCCACGCTGCATACGAAGTCCGCTCATTCGTCGACTTTCGCGCAGTGGTATAACCAAATCCTCACGGCGAGGAAGATCAAGACAAAACAACATTCACCACACCTTGGGAACGTTCGCTACACCTGGCCATGCCGTTTGGTCTCAAGAACGCCGGGGCTACTTACCAAAGAGCAAGCCACGACACTATTCCATGACATGATCCACAAGGAAATAGAGGTATATGTGGACGACATGATTATTCACTCAAAAGGGACAGATGGTCAACACTTCAGAGATCTCAGAAAATTCTTCAATCGACTGAGATAGCACAAGATGAGGCTCAACCCCGCCAAATGCTCATTTGGAGTGGTCAAAGGGAAAGTCTTAGGGTACATGGTCACAGAGCATGGCATAGAAGCAGATCCCGCCAAAATAAAAGCCATTACAGACATGCCTCCACCTGCAACACAGAAAGAAGTAAAGGGATTCATGGGCAGGCTTCAATATATCAGTCGATTCATCAATCAACTGACTACGATGTGCGATCCTATCTTCAAGCTACTTAAGAAAAATGCACCTCAAGAGTGGACCGAAGAATGTCAAGAAGCATTCGAGGAAGTTAAGCGCTACTTGACTTCTCCACCTATCTTGGTTTCACCGCACAAGGAGAAGCCCTTGAAGCTATACCTCACGGTTACAGACAACGCATTAGGGGCTATGCTCGCTCAAGAACAGCCAGCCTCCCACACAGAAAATGCCATCTATTTCGTCAGCCGCAGATTCCAAGGCAGCGAAATCAACTACTCTCCACTCGACAAATCTCGTGCCGCTCTTGTTTGGGTATCACAAAGGCCGAAGCACTATATGGAAGCCTTCCCGGTCCGTCTCATTGCAAAAATGGATCCACCGAAATATATCCTAGACAAATCAAATTTATCTTCGAGACCTGCCAAATGGTACTTCATGCTCATGGATATGATATCACTTACGTCACTCGTAAATCCGTAAGGGGAGTGTATTCGCAGATCGCTGGCCGAATTTTCTTGCGACGAAGTGAAGGGGAAGACCCGCGATTCCCCGATGAGGACATCATGAGTATAGAAGAAGAAAATAACTGGCAACTATTTTTCGATGGCGCAGCAAACATGAGAGGGTTCGGCATTGGAATGTTATTAGTAGACCCTAACGACATCTACACTCCACCGGCAATACGTCTTGACTTTGACGCCACCAACAACACCACGTATCACGAGGCTTGCATAGCGGGACTTGAGGCAGCTCTAGAACGCAACATGACCGAACTCGAGGTATTCGGGGATTCCCAATTGATCATCAATCAGACATTGAAGAAGTGGAGGGTCCAAGATCCAACCCTTCAAAGATACAGTGCCCATCTCCAAGAGTTGGCGCAACAATTCCAAGATGTCTCATTCCACTACCTCCCCAGAGACAAAAATCGGTTTGCGGACGCACTAGCCACACTTGCTTCTTTGGTTGAAATACCTAAAGGAAAAGCAGTCAAACCCTTCAAAATAACACGACGTGCAACTCCTGCATACTGTGCCGTTATAGATCTCCATGACTGCAAAGGCAAATGGTTATCCGAATGTGCCACTTTTGGGAACTCCGAAGAGAAACCATGGTACCATGACATTTGGCATTTCATCCTAGATGGAACCATCCCACCTGAGACAGACCCGAAGACTCAGATCGCCCTCAAGAGGTTGGCTGCTAATTACGTCATCACCGCTGGCCGCCTATTCAAGAAGCATTCCCAAGGAAACCTCCTTTGTGCCACAGAGGAAGAGGCCCAAGAAATAATGGATCATGTTCATCAGGGCATATGCGGAACCCACATGAGCGGAAATATGCTCGCCAAAAAGATCATCAGACAAGGGTACTTGTGGCTGACCATGGAAGCCGACCGTACCAAAATGGTCAAGAAGTTCCACAAGTATCAGATACACGCCAATCTTCAGCATGCACCGCCTTCCTTGCTGTACCCTATGACTTCTCCTTGGCCGTTCTCTACATGGGGATAGACGTGATTGGAAAGGTCACACCCATAGGAGCCAATCGGACATCAAGCTTCGTCCTAGTAGCCATCGACTACTTCACTAAGCGGGCCGAGGCCGCTCCTACAAAGTTCTCGAATGCCGAAAGGTTGCGTAATTCATCAAGCACAACATCATCTCGCCGGTATGGGTTCCGCAAGAGATGATATCCGATAATGGGTCCCACTTCGAGAAGGAAACCGATCGCCTACTAACCGAATACAAAATCACAAGACACAAGTCGTCTCCTTACAGTGCCCCAAACGAACGGAGCAGCTTGAAGCCATGAACAAAACGATCGAGACTATCATCGAAAATGGCAAATACCGGAAAAGATTGGCCCGACAAGCTACCATTCGCACTATGGGGATACCGCACTTCAGTCTGAACAGCTACATGAGAGACTCCCTACGCCCTCACATTCGGAATGGAGGCTGTCTTACCGATAGAATTGGAAATACCATCACTACGGGTTCTCCTAGAAAACCAAGTGAACGAGGTTGACTGGCTAGGAAGCAGTATACGAAGAGTTGGCCCCGTTGGACGAAAGAAGGTTGAAAGCAAACCGAACATACTCAAGCTTACCAAAGAAGAATGGCAAGAGCTTTCAACAAAAAGGTCAAGACGAGGAACATCGAGTAGGTGACCCGGTTCTCCGTGAGCACCGTCCGGACCTTTCAACCCGCTAGGCAAGTGGGGACCAAGATGGATAGGACCCTACATTGTGAAGAAGATATTCTCTCGGGGGAGCCCTTCACCGGTGGACTTAGACGGAGATCAACTACCGAAGCCGGTCAACATGGACAAGCTCAAGAAGTACTTCGCGTGACCTGCCCTCCTCAAAAGGAATCGCTCGCTAGGTTGAAAATCCCGGAAAGGACGGCCTAGGCAAAAATTAGAGCTAGCACAAGAAAAGAAGCCCGCTAGATTGAAAACCCGAAAGGGCGGTCTAGGCAAAAGAAAGGGTGTGCATAAAAAAAAGGAGGGTTATCTCGCGCGATATTACCCCTCGGCACGGAGCCGTATTTTGTCCTTTTTCTCAAAAATGAACTACGTTAGACCTGAGCTCTTATTTAATTGCTGTAAAAGAGGAACGTAGGCAGCCTTCGGGTTCGGTATAATCAAATAAATGAATCTACTTTTGTCCTTTATTAATCAAATGCATTTTCATTAATGACAAAAGGGAAATCCTAACCACAACGACTAATTTGCTAAGCTAACAAACTCGAAAAAAAATACTAATAAAAGCAAAACAATTGATCTATCAAAGCAATCTCTTGGTACTCCTAAAAAATCTAGCCTTTCATTGACTTGGTAGGCCGGCGGACATGATCTCCACCGTCGTCGTGATCCTCCTTGCGCTTTGAGCCCCGCGGCGTAGCATCCTCGAGGCGATCAAAAACAGAGTCAAGGCGATCAAAAACAGATCCCGAGAGCCTCTTAAAGACATGGGGCCTATCTAAAGCTTGCGTCTTTCCAGCATCCCCTCGCTTCGCCTCTCGTACCAATCCCCATCGAGAAAATCCCGAGTTGGATCAGCCGCACATTAAAGGTGATCGCACCGAGCCTCGCTCCTTCGCAAAATACCGCTAGCTACAAAAGAATCTCCTAGCAAGGAAAGCCGCAGATCATCAATCTTCTCTCGCACTAGGGTGACCGGTATGAAGGAACCAATCCAAGTACTTATCGATAAGAAGATACTTGCATTAAAAGTCCGAAGGTTCGACCAGCGATCCCGACTAGTTCCTTCACCCCATGCTTGAGCTAGCGCCCGCGCAAACTCTACACCAATATAAGACACTTCACGAGAAGCTCCTTCAAAAATAAGTGTCCTCGTCGCCGACTAAGCCGACTGAGCACCCGCTTGGGAAAATAAAAGGAGGAATCTCGCAAACCCGGAAGAACAACCCCGTCAAAACCCTCGTATTGGCAACATACTTGTTCAACCTCCAATAAGGTGGACACCAAAGAATGTCGCTAGCTGGTCTTCGCAATCAACTCAGCCCCATTCATCCGCCGAAAGATCCTTGATCAATAACTTTCGCGTATGATATGTGAAAGGGGAATATTCCAATGGGGGACCCACCAACTTGAGATGCTCCCTAAGCCAAATGGTCAATGTAAGAGGACTCCCTCGAGTCATGACACCGGTCCTATGCACTCGTCAAGACCATGCAGGTCTCACCCAAGATTAGCGGAATAATGTTCCTAGAACGTTTCTAGCCCGTAACAATTTCCACAAGTTGGGAGTCAACCAAGCCGTCCCTACATGTAAAATGTAACATCTCCGAAAAGAAAAAGAGCCGAAAGTTCCGTTTATAGACATGAAAAGCGTCATCATTCGAATCACCGCCGAAGCGCCCCGGAAAAGAAGAGCAATCAACCCACTTCGGTGAACCAACTCATAGCAAGTCTCAAGGGGGATCCCTAACAATTCATTCAAAGCCTCCGAATGATTCCTATGGTACTTGGGAACGGCGATCTCGCCACGAGGCATATCCAAGATAATAGCAAATTCCTCCACGAGGTACCATCTCATTCAAAGAAAAATTAAAAAGGTGACTAGAGGGATCCCAAAACCGAGCAAAGACTCCCGCAAAAGACTCCAATCCGGTTGGAGGTTCTTCAAAGTGAAAAGAATTCCGAATCCAAATTCTGCTATGAACCTATTACGAGACCGGTTGCGAAACGACCTCACAAAATCCCTCGATGCTTGCTTGAAAGATGCAATCACTTCGTATGACAAAGGGAAAAATCATCGACAATCATTGACGTTGGGGAAATCTCCTTCGAAGCCATGGATCACAAGGTTGAAGAAGAAGACAAGAGTTTCACCCTAACAATATCTCTAGAGTTTGAAAGGCTAGAATGAGTTATCTCGGCCTACTACATGTGGTGATTTTATAGGGAAAACCGACAAAATCCCGTTCGAAAAAGGAAGAGATTTCTCGCCGTATAGCGTGTCTCGTGCGAGACACCTTATCTCGCGCGAGATATCCCTACGGCAAAACAAAGAACAGCTTCCGCTCAAACAACAATCTAGCCCCGACTTGACGAAGCAAGTCTCGAAAAACATGTGTGTACAGTTCATAACATGCAGTAAAAACACCAAGATGAGGGCTCAAAATTGTGGCCTAGCGGCCATTCCATTCCATTTCCAAAAACATGGAATGTCGAGAAAGTTAATTAAATAACTAATTAAACCTAGGATTAGGGGTTAAGAAAAACCATTGTTTTGTGCTACCTACTTGTTCCTAACAGGTACCAAAGAAAAAGAAAAATTGTCTGGGCCCACACGGCCAATATGTACAAATCATCAGAAATCAAATAAAAGGAGGGGATCACGCCATCAAGTCGCTCGAGCCGCCGGCACCTTCGCCATCACCGCCACGGGGGCTACCATCCCTCCTCGATCTCTTGGCTCCGCAAGTAGGGGTCACCGCCGAGGCCACTGTCGAGGCCGCCAAAGAAGCCTTGTGAAATGTCTCTGGACAGTCCGACACCGAGCCATCCGCCCCGCCATCTTGGTCGCTCCACGGTTGTAATTGGCCGCGGACAGAGTGACCTAACAACAAAAGAAAAAGAAAATGTTCAGATAAAGTCGGACATATACACTTATATGGACGAATACGAGATATGATATGAACAGAAACATACCGAAGAGACATCAGCCGGGAGGCGGTAACCCTCAGGAATATGATCCAGAGTCGGGATGTGTCCCACCATTGGCATGCTCCCCATCATGTAAGTATAGCTCAAAGGGCCGAAGTCCGGGGGCGAATGGCAAAGAACCAAAGCAGACCGAGAAGAAGTGCTAGGGCCGACGAACCCGAAGCGTGCGCAGGCGGAGCCACGAGCATGTGATCGCCTATCCCCACCGTGAGGGGACCCATCAACCGAGGCGTAAACTCCGCATAAGAGGCCCCGGGATCACGCAAGCCATCGCCGCATCACCCACCAAAAGACTCGCATAATCATCCTCTCGGAATGGAGCGGGTGGGATACATCGCCCGGCGGATCCGCCAAGACGCTATACGGCAGCTACCCCGCCATGCCGCGGAAGACCCGCTCACCAAGATACATGGTATCTCCCTCCAAAGATGCCAAAGTATCCTCTCGCATCGCGGAGCATCCCAAGCACGATGCACCTCCCGCTCCAACAGGGTCCAGGGATAAAGGCCCAGCCTCTCATACTCGAAGGTATCCAACATAGCCCGCGCCTCCGCCACCGTCAGGGTCCAATCCTGGTCCTCCTCCTCATATCTGCACAAAGAAAACGGATCAAATTCAGTATGAAACACGGACAGAGCATGCAGACGGAAAGCAGAAACAGAATCAAAAGGCATACCTCCCAGGCATAAGAATACCCTGACAGGGAATCCTTGGTTTTCCTACACGCCTCATCCACATGGCGCGTAGCAGAGGGGGCCAGCCCCGCTCGAGCCCCAATCATATCCGCTCACCTCATCCAGATCAACCAACAAACGTAATGTAGAAAGACGGGCCGTAGAAGAATGGTTCGCAAAATGGTCTCGTAAAGAATATACCAGAGGGCACCCTCACTAGATCAACGGATCGCATTTGGCTTCTCAAAGATACTCCTCAATTTGACGCCGGAGGGGTGTCAACTCAGCAGCAAACCCCTTGACCTTGTTAGGGGGGAAACCAATCAACTGCCTCCATACAGCTGGACTCGCAGGCTTATAACTCGAAAACTTCGGCAGGGGATCACCAATGAACTCTAATCCCGTGATAGCCAGAAAATCAGTCGGAGTCATCGTTGCTTCCCCGAAGCGCAAATGAACGGTGTGGGTAGTATCCCACCACCTCTCCCGAATAGCCTGGAGAACTTGGGGAGTCCGCCTTATTCCCCGGAGATTGTCAACAAAAGTCAGGAGACCCGTTTGGGCCACCCTATCCCGAACGCCATCAAGGTCCTTGATCTTGTCCCACACCTCCTTAGATATTTTAGGGCTTCCTCGGCAATTCTTCGTTGACTTATACGACTGCAAAACAGAGGAAAAATAGAGAAGGCAATATTAGAAATCATTCCATGTCAAGAAATCAATGAAATAGAAGAAAATTTTCATTGGGGCATTTCATCAAACACTTGGCGTGCGTACAAGAAAAGCTTGCCCAAGGGTGTCATTCATGATCCGAATCAACCTCTCCTACAATCCATGATGTGTAGGAGGCTCAAACACACGCAATGCAACAACAATCATCCAAAGAAACACACAAAATTGACGCATGCAAAAGGAACCTAGTTCTAGGCATGAACAAGAACAAAAGCCATTGATGAAATTTTGAATTCAAGGGAAAGGGAATTCAAACTCAATGCAATGCAAGAATCAAGAGGTGAGGAAGAAATTCTTACCAAGCCCTCCCGAACAGCGGTAGAGATGTGCGCGTGCCTATCAAAGGTGAGATCATCGCGAGGATAATCTTTCCCTAGCAAATAGCTCCCCAAAATCGGATTCCTTTGTTCTTGAGCCATGGATTATGGAGGGAGGAAGGATTAGAAAGTGATTGGGAGGAAGAAATACCAAGCGAATTCACAAAAAATCACAGAGAAAGCGACCTTGGCTCGAGCTAGGGAGGGAAATTTTGAGAAGTATGTTTTCAAAATGAGCAAGAGCTGCTGTTTATATGCCCCGACAGTACAAGTCTCGCGCGATATACCTTATCTCGCCGTGAGATATACCTTCTGGAAAGTGACCAAATTGTCCTCAACAATAAGCGTCTACGCAACGTCAAAATTCAAAATTTTGACACATTTACCCTTGGAAATGATAAACTAGCAGGGAAACGTGGAAAAACTGGCATCGCAAGTCACGGAACGAGCCAAACGTGACATGCGCACGATCGCCCGCAGATGGCACCCGCCGCCCAAAACCGAGTGGTCCAAAGATTGACTCAATCCACGTGATTCGAGCCCTGTAAAGGTGAATCATCAAAGAAAAAAGCTGGTCCAACGCCCAAACAGTGGATCGTCAAACCAAAAGCTCGGTCCAACGCCCAAACAGTGGATTGTCATCGAAAAGCGCCCAACGCCCAAACAGTGGATTGTCATCAAAAAGCTCGGTCCAACGCCCAAACAGTGAATCGTCATCGAAAAGCCCTGGCCCAATGCCCAAACAGTGGATCGTCATCGAAAAGCCCGGGCCCAACGCCCAAACAGTGGATCGTCATCGTAAAAGCTCGGTCCAACGCCCAAACAGTGGATCGTCAAACCAAAAGGCCCGGTCCAATGCCCTGACAGTGGATCGTCGAACCAAAAGCCCGATTCAACGCCCAAATAGGTGAATCGTCATCCCCAACAACAAAAAGCCCGATTCGGAGCCCAAAGGCGACCGTCACAAAACCGACAGACTCAGGGACCGAGACATGTAAGACTTTGTGTTCTAACATAGTTTCCGCAGTTCGGAGCCTGCAGCGAATCTTCAGACAGCAGTATATTCGAATTGGGTCTTGATTTGATTCCTCGCATGAATTTACCTTTTCAAAAACAAAATCTCCGCGATTTTCAAATGATTTTCAAAATGCCTAAAGCAAAATTTCTTTTCGTGTTTTGGAGTCGAACTACGTCATGGTCTCGATTCTCCGATAGAGATACGTAGGAAGCCGTGCGGTCCGACCATCCCGATGTTCAGAATGATGTCTTTTCTATCATCGACATGACTTCTTTCATAAGACATGTCGCCGAGGGGCTCTGTAGACACTCCATTCTGAACACATCGGAACATACTTATACCACTCTAAGTCTCGCTTTGAGTCAAGAAGTAGAAATCCACCATTTCGTCATGTTTCGTTAAGTTTTAACTAACCACCGTTAGTTTGGGACTAAACTGCATACGAGATAACGAGGAAAGGACAAAACTGTCCATAGGAGCAATATCTCATCGCGAGATGGCGTGTCTCGCGCGAGATATCCCCCCTCTGCAGATTGCAGACGACAGTTCCCTCGTCGATTTCAACCTCTTTTCGAGATAAAACTTTATCTCTCCGGCCAACCAATAAGATTTGGGGTCTAGAACCATCTGATAGGGTTTTACCTCTCCACTTCTTCCTATCCATTCCCTATAAATACTTGGTGACTTCTAAGGTTGAGACCCCCCGGGAATCGACCGCAAATTTTCACAACACACACACATTTTGTTGGCTTCTTTCCCTGAAAGAACCCTACAAAATCACCCTAAAAACTCACCTCATAGTTTTTTTGTCAACCTTGTTGATAAACAAACATCAAGCTCCAAGTCAAGGACCGAGGCAAAGCTCTGTCCGTGTCAAGAGTCGATTCTAAACATGAGTCGAAACTCTGCCCAAATCACCTCACGCAAGGTAACCCCTAAATCCCTTTCTAATTGATTGTTAGAGTGGTATAAGCCCATAGAATCTAGGATCGGCCTAGAGCCTCTCCAAATCATGGAGACGGTCTCGAAGCAATCGATCCTACATTCCGTTTAACCTCGTTAAATGGACCTTTGTTTATAATATTTAAAATCATTTTTCTCTTCTTTTGAAAACCTCTCTTTTCTTTAGCAAGACCGATCTCCGGATTGGGTGAAATGGATGCTCCTTGACCTACCCATTTCATAACCTAAGCCCCGAACCCAAATCTCTTTCAAAATGGTTTTCCTATTTTCTCCAATCGAATAATATAGGTGGCGACTCAAAACAAAAAGGATAAAATTCTTTTTCCTCACAACGCTACACCTGCTAAGGTGTGTCTATCCAAAGGAAATTGAGAACCTCTTGGCAGAAGTACACGAAGGTGTTTGCGGCGGACACCCGGGGGCCAGAACCTTAGCCGATAAGATCATCTTGCTAGGTTACTATTGGCCAAACCTGAGGGAAGACGCGCACACCTATGTTAGAAAATGTGACAAGTGCCAAAGGTTCTCCGACATTCCTAGACTACCGGCAGTCGAGCAGACACTTGTAATACCTACGTGGCCATTTGATATGTGGGGGTCGACATCATCGGACCCTTCCCTCCCACCCGTGGTAATTGTAAGTATGTGATAGTAGCTGTTGATTATTTCTCCAAGTGGATAGCAGCCAAGGCATTAGCCAAGATAATGGAAGAGAATGCAATCAACTTTATCCACGATTACATCTGGTGTCGATTTGGCCTCCCCCACACAATTGTTTTGGATCATGGACTCCAATTTTCTATGGCATTCACAACAGAATTGGGAAGAGTCAAAGTCCGCCACGCAAAGTCATCAGTTAGCCGGCCCCAAGGCAACGGTCAAGCAGAAGCTGCCAATAAATTGGTCCTAACAGCCCTTACCAAGAATCTTGAAGGACGCGAGGGTAGATGGTTGGACGAACTCCCCCTAGCCCTATGGGCCATTCGCACAACCACCGGGGGGCCAACCGGGGAAACCCCATTCGCATTAACCTTCGGTTATGAGGCTATGGCACCAGCAAAAATGGCCATCCCCACTGTGAGAAACTCCCACTACAATGAGCAAGTCAACAAGGTTAATAGGCTCCTAGACCTAGACATGGTAGATGAAAAATGACTAGCTGCGCAGATGAGGATGGTGAACTACAAACAAATGACCAAGGCATATCATGACAAGAGGGTCATCCGAAGAGTATTCCAAGTAGGAGATTGGGTACTTAGAAAAATTGAAGCAACTGGTCGGAAGGCAGAACAAAATAAGCTCTCCCCGAACTGGGAAGGTCCCTATATCATCACTCAAGTCATTCGAGTGGGTACTTACAGATTGAAGACTAAGGAGGGGAAGGACCTCAAGCATCCATGGCACTCCGACAATCTTCGAAGATACTATCATTAGTCTAGTTCATTTTTGTAACATATTAGTTTCCTATTTTCAGTCTTTTACTTTTCAGTTTGATAGGATTACAGTTTGATGTAATCACGTTCTAGTTTATGAAAGCAACTTCTTCCAACCTGCAAGGCAACTATCAACTCCTAACACAAGCACCGGAAGACGAGGGTCTTATCCTCAACTCTTCAAAACACATACCTTACGTCTTGACAAGTGTCCGCCTTGACTCAATGACTAAGTTCCTAACAGCCAACACGAGGATCTTCCCTCGACTTACTAGCTTACCTTACATCCTGACAAGGGTCCGCCTTGATTCAAGGATCATAAGGATCAAACAGTCAAGACCGAGGGCCTCCCCTCGGCCTATTGACTTGCCTAACATCAAGACAAGGAAACACCTTGTTACTACGACTAAAAGGCATCACGTCGGAAACCTGTGCACGAGTCATCTTCCTCGGCATAAGGAGATGAAAAAGAAGAAATCACCTAACAGTCAAAGCCAAGGAGCCTCATCTCGGCCAATACGACTTTGTGAACAGTCAAAGCCGAGGAGCCTCTCCTCGGCCAATACGACTTAAAATACAGTCAAAGCTAAAGGACCCCACCTCGGCCTAGCAACTTGCTTTATAACCGGGGATGAGGGACCCTCCTCGACTTCCTCCTTACAAGCCTTGTGCCTATGCGTAGCATACAAACAAGCATTCAAAATAATTCATTGAAACAACATGAATTAAAACAAAGGGACTTTTTCATTGATATTCAAAAGAAAGTACAGGTCCTACCAGCTATTACAATAAGAGAAAAAAGAGAAAGAAAAATCCTAAGTCTGCTGGGCATCGTCGAAGGGCTTGTCCAGCCAATCCTCCGTGATAGCACCAGGGGGAGGAAGGATAGTCTGATCAGTTTGTGCCCCAGCTTCCTCGGCATTTCCCCTCTCGGCCTCGGCCTCTTCTCCCTCATCTTGGATGGCCTCCACCAAGGCTTGAAGGTTGCCGGGATCAACAGACAGAGGCACCCAAGCTTCTCGACCTGCTTGGGCATCCTCCCCAGCCATGACCTCCAAGTTATATTAGGAGAAGGGAACCAGATGGTGAAGAGCCCTAGCCTCCTTATCATACTGATCCTGGCTGATCAGCAGAGCAATTTTGTGTATGTCAAAGCCGATGGAAGGGTCAGCTAGCAGACGACGGGCCAAGTGGAGATATCCATCCTCGAACATGGTCGCCGTCTTCGTATCCACGACATCTTGGAAAGCTTGGCTGGCCGTAGCAGCATCCTGGAAGGCCTGGCTGGCCTTAAAGCGTGCCACAGCCTCCTATTCCCTAGCAGGAAAGGTAGCTTCATAGCCCCGACATTTGGCTTCAGCTTCCTCGGCCCTCACTTGGACCTCGGCCTTGGCCTTCCGCTTCTCAGCCAACTCTGCATCTTTTAGCCGGAGTTGTTCCTCGGCTTTCTCACGAGCTTCTCGGACCTGACTTCGAGCCTCCTCGGCTCTCTTCACCTCGGCCTCAACCTTGGCTTGATCAGCCTGCAGGTCGACATCCTTGGCCTTCAGAAGCTCGGCCAGAGCAGCTTTTTCAACCTCACCTTTCTTTTGGGCAGCCTTGGCGTCTTGCACTTGCTTGTCCTGAGCCTTGGCCAAGACATTTTCATACGCCGTGACAGAATCAAACTGCAAGATAAATTTACGCTAAGACTTGAGCAAGTACAAATGAAACCAAAGGGACTAAATACATGAGATAGTTACCTCGGCCAGCATGAGACCCTTACGACACAACAGGTTCTCCCTGCTCAGCTTCTCTTTGACCAGCGCATCATAAGCCTCCTCGTCCATGGCCCTTTGAACGGGAGCTCGGCCCAATCTCAGCAGGGGGCCCTTCCTGGTTTGCAAAGGGAGGCCCTTCAGACGAGGGACATTCGCCGCCAGGCGCCGAGCAAGCTCCTCGGCCTCATCCTGGGTTTTGATATTTTGGATGGTAAGGGCGGGAGGAGCTTGTGGGTTGGAAGGCTCCCCGGCAGGTCGCTTGTCTTAGGGATCCTCGGCAGAAGCACTTTGAGGCCTCTTGGAGCCGAAACGCCTTTGAACGAGACCAGTCTCCTCGGACGGAGGCTCCGTCTCTACCTCAGCGTCAACTTGGAGGCTATGCCCCTCGACAGTTGAAGAAGTAACGTGCTCCTCGGAGTTCAGCTCCTCGGTTGCAACCTCCTCATGCAATTTAAGGGGAAGGGGTTGATCACCCTGAGCGTTCAGTAGGAGGTTACGACTATTGGCGTCCTCCTTCCTCTCCTTCAAGGTCGAGACCTTGGCCAGACGTCGCTTTTGCTTAATCAGCTCCACGGGATTCAACTTCTTCATGGCTAATTCTGCCTCTTGCTCGGGGGTTAAATCTGTAAAAACGGGGACAAAATGGTTACATACGAGCAAAACAAAAAAATACGAAAAATACAAGTAACTGTACTTTTATGAAAGGCTATCTCACCACTGAGGAGTGATGAAGGAAATAAGTGACCACTGCGGTCGGATGGCTGGACCTTTATGAAAGGCTATCTCACCACTGAGGAGTGATAAAGGAAACGGGTGACCACTGTGGTCGGATGGCTGGACCTTTATGAAAGGCTACCTACGTATCCCGGAGGAATCAAGCCGTGGTCATAGTTTAAGGCTCACTAGATAGCTAGGAACAGGTCTAGGGTCCTTGGGATTTTGACGATTAATGGAGGAGTCACCTTATTTGATTTGACAATTAATGGAGGTTGTCACCTTACTTGTTTTGACAATTAATGGAGGTTGTCACCTTATTTGATTTGACAATTAATGGAGGTTGTCACCTTACTTGATTTGACAATTAATGGAGGCTGTCACCTTACTTGATTTGACAATTAATGGAGGCTGTCACCTTATTTGATTTGACAATTAATGGAGGTTGTCACCTTAAGAAACTAAAGCTTACGTCGCTATCATGGAGATAGAGGTAGCTGAAGTTGGAAGAACTAAAGCTTTGTCGCTATCAAGGAGATAGAGATAGCTAAAGTTGGAAAAACTAAATCTTATGTCGCTATCAAGGAGATAGAGGTAGCTAAAGTTGGAATTTGACAATTAGGAGGCTGTCACCTGACGTTATCCCATTTGATGATAACGGATGGATTTTGGGAGAAAATGTTATTACATGAGATAACGGGAAATTTGTTGTTATCATTACTACTTGGCACGTTACTTGAGCCTCAGGGTGATTTTTTTGTGTGGAAATGTGGCGAAAATTGGGCCAGGATGTATATGAAATGTGTTTGGGGAATGACTTTTATGCAGGTTTTGAAATAAGCATTCTTGAATTTCTTGATTAATTTTGAATTTAGATTTGATTTTAATGGAGTTAGGGTTCTTGTTGCCCAATTTGGGGCTTTTGATCTTGTTATGCTTATTTGTTGAAATTGGTTCTTGTTTAATGCAATTGAGGGTATGGGTAGACAACGTAGAAAATTTGGTAGAAAAATTTCATGCCTAGCTATGTTTTCCAAAATTAAAGTGTGTTAATTCGGGACGGAGTAATTTTGCAATGATTTTCGAATTGAGACGAAAAGATTTTTGAACTAATTCTGAACTGAAACGGGAAGTTTGAAATTTGAACCGTAAATACTCCGACTTGGGACGAAATATCTTTAGGAAAATGGACCGTTAATGAAACGGAAATTTTGAAATTTGAACCGTTAATATTTCGAAATGGGACGGAGATATTTTTAGGAAAATGGGTCGTTAATGAAACGGGATTTTTTGAAATTTGAACCGTTAATATTCCGAAATGGGACGGAGATATTTCTAGGAAAATGGGCCTTTAATGAAACGGGAATTTTGAAATTTGAGCCGTTAATACTCCGACTTGGGACGGAGATATTTTAGGATATAATTGGATTATATCTTTGTGATGATATATTTGTGTGATTTTGACATGGCATGTATATTTTTGCGTACGTTATTTGGTATTAGCATACCTTTACTGTGTCTTACCTGCAGGGGCGAGGGCCTGAATGAACGCTCGCCGAAAAATAATAAAAATAAAATTTTTAGGAGTCGCCACGCCGTTTTTAAGGGAACATTGAAAACCTTTTTAAAAAAATGAGAAAATGGGTTCGGGGGTCAAGTTACGACGTGGGAAGAGAATATAGAGCTCACCCAAGTCGCCTCTTTCGAGACATTCAATCAAACAAGGACAATATAATCATTCTAAGTGTGTACAAATAGTGTCAACAAACAAACATATGAACTTTGGATTTTATTAATGATAATAAAACTATATACAACTTGTGAGCCATTAAAGAGGGGGCCACACCCTTACAAATGATAACTTGAATTACAAGGAAATGGGTTGAGGCAATCTGTACAGGGCCACGGGTGTCATACGACACAGGACTGCTCAGGGTCTTGGGTGTCATACAACACAGGGTTACCCAGGAGCGTGGATGTCGTATGACACAGGATGCCCTGGTCAGACTGTCTCTTACAAAGGGGGTGGATATGCCACCAATACAACTCTTAACACTAAAACAAGGTTACTTTAACTATGGAGAAACACTGTTTAGGGTCTGGAATGAATTTGGGGTTGATTGGAGTTAATGAAGTCAAGATTGACTTTCTGTGCTACGGATGTCGTATGACACAGGACGCCCAAGGCAGTCTATGTCATACGACAGAGGCCGCCTCCATCAGCAATTTACACCCAAATGATCCCAGGCTGCCATTCCAATGCTAAATAACCATAGAATTACACTAAACATAGCTTGGGAATACAAAGGAAATCAATCTGGGTTGACTGAAGTCACTGAAGTCAAAACGACTTTCTGGTCTCTATGTCGTATGACACAGGACGCCTTAAGGTTGTCCTGTGTCGGACGACATACGCATCCTCTATCAGTGAGCTCCAGTAGATTGACCCCTCACTGCTCAGAACATGAAACTAGGATATAATACTAACTCAAAGCAGTAGAATAACAATGACAAGTGAGTATTATGGGAGGATCACATGGCTTTAATGGCCAAATGTGAGTGATCACATGTTTTGAGCCATGATCATGGGAGCCATCACCTCCTAACTCAAACAAACTCAAACAAGATGCAAACTTTAATAAAGTTAACACTACTAGATGATCAGATCTGAGGTGAGGAGATGTGAATATTGATGATTCACATCTCCACCACCTTGATCATGCAAAAACCCAAATAAATCACATATTATCACATGGCATAAGCAAACAAGGCAATGATTTGAATAAACAAGGTATAAACATAGATAAGAGGAGTTTAGGGTCTACCTATTGTAGTCCACAAGACAAAAGCACCAATAGTATGGTGTTTGCCCCTTCAAAACTCCAACAAAAATGATCACCCTTGGACTTGGCTTGGATGTGTGTGTGTGTGTGAGGAGGGAGGTGAATGTGTGTTTCTCTCTCTTCTCACAAATTTGGCAGAGTGACCTTACTTCCCAAAATCCCCCCCAAAATGATCAGCAAAGCCTTGTATTTATAGGCTACTGAAGGAGACCTTCCATGTCGTACGACATAGGGATTTAACCGCCTTAGGGTCATCCTGTGTCGGACGACACCGGTCATCTTTAGGACATAGTGGGCCGAAGGGAGGCAGGCCCAAGACTAAATGAATACAAATAATTAAATAGGCCCAAAACCAATATTAATAAATAAGCAAGCCCAAAATTAATGCAAATAAATAATTAGGCCAATCAAGGAAAGCGGGCCCAAAAACACGAGTTCGGGTCGGGGTACTCACAGAGCCCCTCGGCGACGTCGCTTCCACGGGAAGTGGGGTCGTCGACAAAACGAGAATCCCGAGCCGGACAAAGACTGGCGGGAAAAAGAGATGACCAAGATGGTCGAGCGGCTGGACCCTTATGAAAAGTATTCCTACGTATCCCATGAGGGAATCAAGCCAAATCGTAGTTCGGAGAGACAGACGTTTGTGTCCGGGGGAGAGCGACCATAATGGTCATGCGGCTGGACCCTTACGAAAATGATTCCTACGTATCCCATGAGGGAATCAAGCCGAATCGTAGTTCATCCAAGAGGTGGCGATAACAAGAGGCCACAGGCGCTTGTACCCAAGAGTGACTGTTTTTAGGGGAGTCACCCCAAAGATTGGCAAGGATGGGCGTTTGTACCCGAGGTTGACTGTTTTAAGGGGAGTCACCCCAAATTGACTGTTTTTAGGGGAGTCACCCGAATTTTGACTATTTTAGGGAAGTCGCCCGAAGATAAAGATAACAAGGGTGTTTGTACCCGAAAGAAGTATAACCATAAAAGGAAAGACAATCATAAAAGAAAGATAATCATAACGCGGGCGTTTGTACCCGAAAGAAACATAATCATAAAAGCATATCATGAAAGATAATCATAACACGGGCGTTTGTACCCGAAAGAAACATAATCATAAAGCATAACATGAAAGATAATCATAACATGGTGAAATTACCCGGATTCGCTCGAGCGAAGCGGTTGTCTTTCGCGGGGTTGGTGTCTGAGACCTCGCTTTCGGGAAGGGGAGGAGTCGCCACGCGGTTTTTGTATTTTGAGCCCAAACGTTGAGAAACGGCTATTGGTTGAAAATGGTGTCGTTTTTATTGGCAGCAAAAACTTAGGAAAAGGCTTTGAAAATAGGGTGTCATTTTTATTGGTAGCAAAAATGAGTAAAAAGCTTTTTAGTACCAGAGATTGTTAGGTTCGGAGGTCACGTTACGTTTCGGGAAGAGTATATTGAGATCACCCAAAACGCCTCGTATGACGAGTCTTTCTACCTTTCTCGAAAATGTGTGCATGTGTGTGTGTATTTGCATTTTGAAAATGGGGGCTTGAATGACAAGCTTAATCTTGGTTTGAATCAAGGTACCCACGAACGTTGATTACGTGATTCCTTTTGAAAAGAGCGAGCGTTTGAATGACAAGAAACGTCGGTATTTAGGTTTTTATGAAAAGTGGCTCGAATGTCCGATTTTAAGGCTAGTTTGTCTTAAGTGTCAAATGTTGACTTTTAGAAAGTTGGACTCAAGAATTGTTAGTAGTTACTTTGTTGGTTACTCCCGAAGGTCGAGGGGCTTTAAGTTTCACGATCCCAAATCCCGGGAAATTTTTTTGACACGGGAAATGCTCAATTCTTTGAGGATGTTGAGCTTATTAAGGGGGACAAGTTAGAGATGATTTTGTCTTTGAAGAGGTTCCGGTTACCATTTCCTCTTCCCCTCTGATTGTCGCCCGGCCGTGATTTGGATCTCAATCTGATGTGGTTCAAGAACAAAATTTGGATCAAGAAGACATTGTCAGTATCCCTCTAGTTGTCCATGAGGAACCATCTCAACAACCTCAAGAACAAGTGCCTTTAAGAAGATCCGCTAGAGAGAGACGAAGTGCCATTTCGGATGATTACTTGGTATTTCTAAATGAGCAAGAGGTAGACATTAGTCAATTGGAAGATGATCCAATCAACTTTCATGAGGCCATTGGTAGTTCTAACTCTCAAAAGTGGATAGTCGCTATGGATGATGAGATTAAATCAATGAAAGAGCAAATGATGTATGGGATCTTGTCCCATTGCCGGAAAAGTGAAACCTATTGGTTGCAAATGGATGTTAAAACTAAAAGGGATTCACGGGGCAATGCGGAGAGACATAAGGCACGTCTTGTCGCTAAAGGGATTTGCACTCGAGAAAGAAGGAATAGATTATAAAGAGACTTTCTCTCCGGTTTCTTCGAAAGACTCTTTTAGAATCATTGTAGCATTAGTGGCACGTACTTGACCTAAGAGTTACATCGGATGGATGTTAAGGCTGCGTTTCTTAATGGAGACATTGAAGAAACAATTTATATGGTGCAACCGAGGAAACCTTGGTTTCAAAAGATTGCCAAGGATATAGTATACGGAAACTCAAGAAATCCATCTATGGACTGTGAAGCATCCCGTCGGTGGTATTACAAATTTCATCAAGTTGTATTGTCATTTGGTTTCACGACAAATACGGTTGATGATTGTGTCTACCACAAGTTCGAGTGGGAATGCATCCTCTTCCTCTGGTTTTATATGTAGGATGACATCCTACTAGCCACTGAAATGATACGGACTTCTTTGCGTGAAACTAAGAGATTTCTCTCAAAGAAATTTGAGGTCAGAAGATCTGGGAGATGCATCTTTTGTATTAGGAATTCAAATACGAGAGATCGTTCTCGAGGTATTCTTGGATTGTCACAAAAGAGTTACATTGATAAGGTACTTAAGAGATTTGGCATGCGGGATCGTAAAATGGGTGACACCCCGAGTGGCTAAAGGTGACAAATTCAATCTTGCTCGGTGCCCCCGAGAATGAGATTGAATCTAAGGAAATGAATAGCATCCCTTATGCTTCGGCTATAGAGAGCTTGATGTGTATGCTCGGAGTTTGCACTCGCCCAGACCTGAAGCATTCATAGGTGGTGTTTTAAGCGAGATACCTTAGCAATCCTGGAAAGGATCGTGGATACTTGCAAGAGGGTCATGCGTTATTTACTGAGAGAACAAAGAAGTTATATGCACAAAGCCTGACGAAAGTCGGATAGACTTGAGATCATTGGGTATTCGGATTCCGACTTTCTTTGGATGCCAAGATGATCGTAAGTCTACTTCGGGCTACGTTTATCTACTTTGTGGAGGAGCGGTTTCTTGGAAGAGTGTTAAGCAGACACTTGTTGCTACTTCTACGATGGAGGCGAGTTTGTGGCATGTTATGAGGCATCAAATCACGCAATTTGGTTACGAAATTTTATCCTTTGGTCAACGCATATTAGGTGGCGTTGAAAGGCCATTAAAGTTATTTTGTGATAATAAGTCGGCGATTATGTATTCCAATAATAAAAAGAGCTAGTCTAAGTCCTAAGCACATAGACATTAAGTATCTTCTTTGTTAAAGGAACAGATTCGAGTGGACGAGATTTGTATTGAGCATGTGGGACTAACTCCCGTGGTCGCGGATCCCGACTGTTGAGGGTGTAACACCGAAGGTTTTTCACGAGAGCACCTTTGCTTGTATGGGTGTTGTATCACTAGAGTATGCTTAGATTGAGTGGGAGTTTTGTATTTTGCTCTTACATTTATTGTTATAAGTATATTTGGTTTTTCGGTTTTGGTTAATAAAGTTATTTTGCACTCACATGAATATTTGGTTGATCTCAAAATAAGGTTGGACTAGTTGAGAATAGACATGTGAAGATCACGTACATGTTATTCCATGCTGCACATCCATACTTGATCCATGTCATTTAGTTGAGTTAATATATGTGACCAACGATGGAGTCTAGTTAGCTAATAGTGACGAAAACCTCTTTGATCCTTATGTTGATTTGACTAATGGACCGGATTGGTTTAAGATGACACAATTTGGTAAAGCATTGTTGTTAAGGTTTATAATGTGATATGCAATTAAACTAAGGTATTATCTTATGTACGTGTGTAAGTTTAGTGGGAGATTGTTGGAATATTTTATGGACTTTACATATACTAGTATAATAAATAAAGTCTTTGGGCACATAGACGTATGTGCACTATAATTAATTGTATATGTCACATTAAATATTAAAGAAATATTTGGGCCTAATAAAGTGATCTACTAAAGTTGAAGGGGCCCAAGTCATCTTTAATAAGTATGTGATCTATAATTAATATGTGTAGATACCTAAGGGGCCTAGTTGTTAATCTATAATGGGGTACATTAACATACTAGGTCATTATAAATATAGGGTTATAGTCCCCAATTGACCTACCTAGGTTTTATTCTCTTGATTCCCATTATCAATTGAATTTCAAGAACCACAGAATCAATTGGAAGCCAAATAATCGTTCATCAAGTCTTCATCGAAAGGATTCTCGAGATGTTGCTATGGATTCGAGGTTTGTCTATCGTTCCATAATCTTTGATAACATGAAGCATGATTGTCCTAGAATAAATATTCCGCATCATTCTAGGGTTTATGTATAATTAATTCCATCAAGAATGAGTGAAAGGAATAGTGTAAAAACTTTGTCATTTTGGTCGGTCTCAGCTCACGTTGGATGGAGAGGGTATATTTTAATATATTTGTTTTTATCATTTTTCTTTGTACATTAGCTACTACACGTCACATCGAAAATAAGTGGTTTTGAATAATGTAGGCAAAAAAAAAAAAAAAAAAAAAATTGGCCACGTTGGAGATAATTCACGGATCCGCCGCATATTTGTGTGTGATAGTTGTTGATTGGCTACACGGGACTAGATCCCTACATTCTAATGAGTTTCATTTTATTTGTACTCGTAACATTATTATTCTCATCTTTTCATGTATGATCGTTATATATTGTGCCTCATAATCCATTTGAATCCCCAAGAAAATTTCAAGCTTCTCACATGAAATATTTGGAATTTAGGGCTTGGGCTTCTTGACAATGTCAAGCCGCCGGTCCTAGGCAGTTGCAGCGAATATAAACCGGAATGCATTGGAGGAGACCAAGAAATACTCTGACTACATGGCTTTAGCTTTAATAGCAGTGGGGATGTCTGGTCATCTTGTTTTCTCTAAGATCTTTCATGGCTCAGCAGTTCACATATATGCTAGAGGCTATGAGTTTTAGATCATTCTGTACAATGCGTTTGGGATATTATGTCTCAATAATTCTTCTTATAGCTGCAGTTATTACACTTTCGTATATACACCCTTGGTCAATCCGTTTCGGGATACCTGCAATATTTACCTTGGTGGCAACTTTAATCTTCTTGACCGGATGCTGCAGCTACACCAGTACCCATGTTAAACCAAGCGGGAGGCCTTTGACTATCCTCTTAAGGTGTGTTTGTCGCCTCTGCATCAAAGTTATTCCATCGATCACCAAAGGATCCAAATCAACTTCATGAAATATGGAACGCTAATCTTTGTCTTGCTACCTCATACACGAAGTCTCAGGTTCCTATATACTATATACTGATCTCTCTCTCTCTCTCACACACACTCCATTCTCTCTTTCAATTCATGCGTGTTTCTCATTGTAGGTACTGATAAATCAAAAATGAAATGGTGTAGGTGTCTTGACAAGGCACTTCATTGTAGTACCCAACAAATCTTTAGTGGAGCAACAAAAAAATCGATGGAGACTTTGCAGAGTCTTGGAAGTGGAAATTACGAAAATGACCTTACGGATGGTTCCGATTTGGATGACCTACATATTGTGTGGAGTTGTATCTTCAATGGCATACACTTACTTTGTCGAGCAAGCAAAACTCATGAACCACAAAGTCCGGACGTCTAACAATTCCCCTCCCAATCTTTCTATGGTTTACACATGCAAGCGAAAGAAAAAGGCTTCCCAACTTTAACGCCATGATTTCAAGTTGTCTGCCAGGTGTCGGACGATATACCGCCCCATTTGGGATGGCAATGTCAATGATATTTTCGATACTTTGCTGCATAACTGCAGCAAAGGTTGAGAATTGACGGTTAGATGTGGTCCAAAAACACGGTTGATCAACAAACCGGATGAGAGGGTCCCGATGACTGTGTTTTGGTTACTTCCCCAATTTATCCTTCTAGGAATCATGGACGGATTATTTGAAACTAGTACTAGTTTATTCATGGATTGACCAATGTTCCTGAGTGTGGATGGGTTATGTGACCCTTTTTACCCTTGCAGTATACGGCTTGGGATATATGGGCAGTACTTTATCTGTATATATAGTTGGGAAAGTTAGCGAAAAGGGTGGGAAAATAAGTTGGTTCCAAGAAACGCTGAATAAAGAGTCGTCTGGACAAGTATTACTGGACACTAGCTTGGTTAGTTTGCTATTAATCTCGGGGTGTATATTTTAGTCGCGATTTGGTATTCGTATAATGAAACACAGTTGAAAGTAGGATGATGAGGTGGCGACGGAGGAACCAACTGAACCTTTTGAAGATGATGCTCAATGTTGTTGCTGAATGCTGATAGATGTGAATAATTTTATTCAGTGGTATCTTTATTCTGATCATTTTTCTTGTGTACATTATGTATAGTTTTTCTTGATTCAGTGGTCTGAAAGAGGTTATTCAGATAGCATCCACTAGGTATTCTGAAGTCTGATAACTGATCATTTGTGCTATCATATAAGTGTGTTCATAGAATTGTTCTTTGTTCTTTTCCTTACGATAATAGGAATCGATTAGACGCCTCGTACAGTTTTGCTTGTGATCCAGCAGCAGCAACAACAACAACGTGACATTACTCCAGTTCTTCAAATGCTCTCACCTAAAGTGGGGATAAAAGGAGTCGGATGTACGTGAAAGGCCATATGTACTTGATCAACTAAGAGAAGATCCCACGCGGTTAAGCTTTGGCAGCTAAGGTTGAATCATAGTTGTCGGATATTAACTGGTTAAAATAACAAAGTATTATGTGCAGCGTGTTGTGGTACCGCAGCGGAACGGCCCAAGCTTTGAAGTAGTAATAAGAGCAACACACACGAAAAATAAATCACACACAAAGGAACACACAAGAATTGTTAACACAGTTCGTTACAGCAACAGCTACGTCCGGGGGCGCTACCAATAAAATATTCTCTCTAATATTTTCAGATGTTACAATTTGTTTCTAGGCTATCACATGTATTTATAGGGAACAATAAATCAAATCCTAGTAATAAAAGGATTCCTACTCAAGAAAGTAATCTTCTTTCTTCACAAGTCCTTCCAAATATTACTACCAAAAGGAATCACCAATGTAGGAGGAGATCTTGTCCAAATAGGAAACCAATCAGCTGCAGAAAAAAACTTCCCCGGCACGTCAGGCATTGCCCCCTCACCCTATGAGGCGGTCGCCCGTGATCGAGGCTCGAGCCCAAACACACGTACTACTTTGGGGCGGTCGCCCATCACCACCTTGGGCGGTCGCCCAGCTCGACAGTCACTCCTCGGCGATTTTCTTCTTGATTCCTTTATCCATGGTTTTGACTCCACATCCCAACAATCTCCCACCTGGAGACAAACCATCCATGATACCTCTTCTTGAAACAAATTTCAGTGGCCAGCTATTGCGTTGGTAGCGCCCGGCCTCTTGTCTAGTTATTCAAGTGAGTTGAAGCTGAGCTACGCTTCAACATAAGCTGCTCCGGTTCTACCATGCTCCGAGTCTTCATTCCGAATGATCCTCCCTGCACATCCCCGCTCACTTGCTTGCTAACTTCTCCGATCTGAGCAGGCGCGAATCCACGTGCCCCACGCTGTCCCTGGCTTGGAACCTTTGTGTGTTCTTTTGCAGCCCATCGCATCACCGTTCTAGATCCCGCTCCCATGTTGGCCAAATTGGCTCCGCGTCGGCCGACTTCATCATCAATTTTCTGCAACATACCGTTTAGTGAAATTTCTCCCACCATGGCGATCTCGGCCACCACCATTCATCATTGGGATGCGCCTTCGTTTCCCCGACTGACTCATGTTGCATGTAATTATACAACATATTTTCCACGCCGCCACGAGCCACCAAGCTAGCTCCACGGTTTGCCTTCCATGTCCCATGACCGAAGGTCGCACCTGACCCTCGCATCAAGTTGCCTTATGCCAAATCAAGTTCCTCTTCAAATCCGGAATATGTCGCACATCACGTAGCCGCAACCGGTCCATCCGTTGCTTTGACCAGAACAACCCCTTTCCAGTGACCTTGACGGGATTATTGTTTCCCAAG
>JAFEMH010007592.1:0-83586 GCA_022495995.1 Adenophora triphylla var. japonica
ATAAATATAGAATTGATCGAGTCCCTCTTTTGACTTTTCTTCTATATACTTTCATTTGTTTAGTTTTTTTCTATCTTTTTTTCTATAACTTTTTCTAAAAAAAACCCTTTGATTAACAAAGGCTAAAATATTGTTTTCTAGTCAATAAAAATTTTTTAAAAAATAAAAAATAAATATAGGGTAGTCCGTCCCTCTTTTGACTTTTCTTCTATATACTTTCATTTGTTTAGTTTTTTTCTATCTTTTTTCTATAACTTTTTCTAAAAAAACCACTGATTAACAAAGGCTAAAATATTGTTTTCTAGTCAATAAAAATTTTTAAAAATAAAAATAAATATAGGGTAGTCCGTCCCTCTTTTGACTTTTCTTCTATATACTTTCATTTGTTTAGTTTTTCTATCTTTTTTCTATAACTTTTTCTAAAAAAACCACTGATTAACAAAGGCTAAAATATTGTTTTCTAGTCAATTAATTTTTTAAAAAATAAATAAATATAGGGTAGTCCGTCCCTCTTTTTGACTTTTCTTCTATATACTTTCATTTGTTTAGTTTTTTCTATCTTTTTTCTATAACTTTTCTAAAAAAAATCACTGATTAACAAAGGCTAAAATATTGTTTTTAGTCAATAAAAATTTTTAAAATAGGATTTAGGGTTTAGGGTTTAGGGTATAGGGTTTAGGATTTAGGGTATAGGGTTTAAGATTTGGTTAGGGTATAGGGTTTAGGGGTTAGGGTTTAGGGTTTAGGGTTAAGAGTTTAGGGTTAGGGTTCAGGTATAGGGTTTGGGGTTTAAACCCTAAATCTTATACTATACCCTATACCCTAAACTCAAACCACTAAACCCTATACCCTATACCCTAATTTGACCAAATTCTATACCACTATAATTCTTATATTTATTTACTCTTGGAAGCTAACCCCTAAACCCTATACCACTAACCCTAAACCCTAAACCCTATACTCTAACCCCTAAACCCTAAACCCTATACCACTAAACCTAAACCCTAAACCCTATACCCTAAACCCTAAATCCTAAACCTGACACCGGCCAAACCCTGAAACCCTAAACCCCTGAACCACTGAGCCACTGTGCCCTGCCCCCTGACCACCCCAAACCTTAACCCCTATACTGTGCCCTACACTGTATAATTCGTGTATCACATACCACTAATACCGGGCTAAACCCTTGTACTGACCACTGACTAAACCCCTGGCCCTGAAACCCTAAACCCTAAACCCTGAACCCCTGACCCCTAGGCCTAAACTCTAAACCCACTAAACCACTAAACCCTATACCCACCAGCCCTGGGAACCCTAAACCGCAAACCCTACACTGCCTATGCCCTACATCGTATGACTCCTGTACACTGAAGGCCACTGAAAACCCTGACCCTAAACCCTGAAACTCCTAAACCTAGCCACTAACCCCCCACTGAAACCTAACCCCCTAAACCACTATAACCTAAACCACCAAACCCTTATACCCTAACCGCTAAACCCTAAATTCTATACCCTATACCACTAACCCTTATACATTTGATGCCACATATAATGAGGCCCCTAAATCCTATATAATTCTATACCCTAAACTCCTATACCCTAACCCCTAAACCCCAAACCTGAACCTATACCTCTAAATCCTAAACCACTAAACCCTAAATCCTATACCACTATACCCTAAATCCTATATCCTATACCACCAGACCCTAAACTCTAAACCCTAAACCCTATACCTGTTGTGGGCATTTTTCAACATGACAACATCTTCAATTGATCCTGCATATCGAGATGTCATTACACTGTAAGTATTGTTTTAATATTTACTTGTTCAAATATTTCCTAATATTCTTATTATTATTTTTTGATAATTAAGAGAGGAATGCGGAACAATCTTCAAGCACGTTCAACGGACCTTCAAACGGCTAGGGCGACTTGGTCTCACGATGGTTGAGTGATAAACCAAAATGCTTAGAGATTGTAGGAACCATATTTGACTCTTTTCATATTTACTTGTATTTAAGGGAAATGGAGACGGAAAAACACACTAACGCTAAATACCGCACACACTCAACACCTGAAAGCTCTTGTAATCCTCTCCATTGTCTTCCAAAGTTGTATTCTTGATCATTATAGTGAAACTTTTAAGGTTGGAGACCTAACTCCCGGGGTTTTTTCCAAAGAGGTTATCACCTCCAAGGTTTTCCTCGTTAACAAATCGTGGTGTCATTATCTCTTTTTCATGCTTTTGTTCCATATAATCGAATTCCACAGTTCCCTCCTTATTATTCAATCCACACACTAAACTTAGTTAAGATTCTACTTTATTGTTTTTTCTACCAAAACAATACCCTTATACATTATTAAATTATTATTAATAAATTTTAAATAATTAAATTAATGAGTATTATTATTAATTAATAAAATTATTATTTTTGATATTATGTATTATTACTAGATATTATTAATATTATTATTAATTATTCAATAATAATTACTAATATATTCAATTATGTAATTGAATAATTAACAATAACATCATTATTAGTCTTATTATTAAGTATTATTACTAATTACTATTTTCTTTAAAGATAAAATTATTGTTATTGTTAATAAGTATTTTTTTAATTTATTAATATCAATTATTACTTAGGTATATTAATATTTCTTAGAAGTTTAAATTATTAAATTATTATTAATAAATTTAAAATAATTAAATTAATGAATATTATTATTAATTAATAACATTATTATTTTTTATGTTATGTATTATTACTAGTTATTATTATTATTTTATTCAATTATATAATTGAATAATTAACAATAACATCATTATTAATCTTATTATTAAGTATTATTATTAACTATATGATAATGTTATTATTCTTGATATTAGGCATATTACTATAACTAAAATTTTGGGTAAATAAAATAAAAGCATGTAAATATTTTAGATAACTTTTTGTAAATTTCAGTTCTAAAAAAATCTAAAATATTTTTTCCTATTCAATAAAAAATAATAAAAATTTCTACTTATTATTAATACTATTATTTATATTGTTACTGATTACTCCCTCCGTTCCACCGATCTTAAGAAAACTTTTCATTTTGGGCGTCCCACCAATCTTAAAAATTTCCAAAATGAAAAGTTTTTATCACTATTCTCTCCACTCATTCTCTCTCTTACATTATTTTAATACTCACAATACCATTATAATTTACTATTCTCTCTCCTATTTTACTATTACACTCACAACATTTACAATTTCCTTAATCCCCCTGCCATTTGAAAATTTTTTAAGATCGGCGGGACGGAGGGAGTATATAATTAATATTAATATTAATTAATTAATTAATTTTATAATTAATAATTTATTAATAAATATTATTAATAATAAATATTATTATTCTTAATATCGAGACATAAATATTTTTAGTTAGTGTATAATATAGTGTGAAATAAATATACATACGTGATGTGGCATTGTTTGATTGGGTTTCAAAGTTTCACGGGGATTAAGAGTCAAAGCTATATCCAACCCTTCAAACCATTCAATCCAAAGGCCATAACATTTTAAGTAAAATCAATTACTCCCCTCCCTATATCTCTCCTCATTTCTCTCTCTCTCTTTCCACATTTCAAAAACCAGATCGACGGTTTCTCTCTCATTTCCCTCACCGTCTTCTTCATCCAGCACCTGCGACACCACGACTTCGGTCTTCTTCTCCCTCCGTCCTCTCTCTCTCTCTTTCTCCTCAAACCGGCAACCACTTTTCTCTCTCTCTTTCTCGGCCTCAGCCGTCTCTCTACTCTGTCTCTTCTCGCCTGTCAATTCGTGGAAACCTAGTATGGTAAACTCTCTCTCTCTCTCTCTCTCTCTCTCTCTCTCTCTCTATCGCTCTAAATCAAAACCCGAATTTTGATTTTGATTTGGTTGGATTTCGGTTTGGTTGGATTTTGATTTTGATTTTTTTGTTGATTTTGTTGGATTCAATAAGATCAATACACACCACACACAGTGTCTGTAGTGGAAACCCCCGGCATTGAGGGAAGAAGAAATGAAATTGAGCTTGCTAGAAGACAGAGGAGTACAAATTTGATTTGAATTCATGGCGTTTTGGTGGTTGATTTTAGTCATAGATTCAACTGAGGATGATGCTTATTTGGAATATCAGAAGTGGTGCTACTGGAGGTGAAGGGGCCGCCTCAGTTTGCTTCATGCGGCCGCATCAATGTGTCAATTTTGGGGCCAAATTACTGAGGTTGAGGCGCACGCCTCATTGGTTTCCATGCGGCCGCCTCAGGTTTTGTGTCTTGGCCGAGCTTCTGGGCCATTTGGCGGCATGGAGGATTACTTTGTTGGGGCCAAACTTGGCCTATTACGCATTGGTGGTGGAAGTTTGTGAGGACTATTTGAGTATAAAAGAAATTTAGGGGACCGATTTGGTAATAATAAAAGTTAAGGGACCGATATGAAAATAATAAAAGTTAAGGACCGATTTAAAAATAAAAAAGGTAAGTGGACTCGATTTAATATATATTTAAAAATATATATTTATATATTTTAATATATATATATATATATATATATATATATATATATATATATATATATATATATATATATATATATATATATTTAAAATATATTAATATATATTTTTAAATATATATTTAATTTTTTTTTAAAAAAATATCAATTTAGCGACGGAAATATCCGTCGCTAAAATGGTTCGAAAATAAAATGACAAATTAAATAGAGACGAAAAATCTGTCGCTAATCCGTAGACGGTCATATTTGTAGCTAATTTAGAGACGGACATATCTGTCTCTAATTTAGAGACGGACATATCTGTCTCTAATTTAGAGACGGCCATATCTGTCTCTAAATTAGAGACGGACATATCCGTCTCTAAAATAGCTACAAAATAGCGACGCCCAATTTAGCGACAAACCTGCACCCACGGAATAGCTACGGAATAAATCCGTAGCTAAACACGATTTAGCTACGAAATCTTCATTTTAGCTACGAAATTTGCCGTAGCTAAAATGGATTTTCCTTGTAGTGCACACACACACCGTTCTTTATAATATGTAAATTATAAAATTAATTCGGTGCTATTATTAGATTTTTTTATTTTTTTGGTTGAAAAAATTGTCTTATTGCTGAATTATAAGAGGTGAGTTGGTCTTATACTTCATCTATAAGAGTTATATTATGTAAATTGTGAGATTAATTCGTGGCTATTATTGAAATTTTTGATTTTCTTATTGAAATAATTGTCTTATATCTGAATTATAAAAGGTGAATTGGTCTTATACTTCAGCTATAAGAATAACAACAGGAGTGAGATGGCGATTCTGTAAATAAGTGACATTTATGTAAATAAGTGATTTAAAATGAAAAAAAGTAGTCTTATAATTTAATTATAAGAGAGGAAGTAGTCTTATAATTCAATTATAAGAGGAGAGAGGTGTGCAAAACTTTCAAAATTATGTAATCTCAATGACCCAGAGGAAGTAACTTGATGAAATGTGACCAACCAATATATTCACCATCCTTATTAAATTTAGTCCATCTACTTTAATATTTAAGATAGTTTGAATAAAGCTTCCAATGATCCATCAAGTACATGCACCATGAGCTTCTTTCTTTTCTTTTGATGGGGTTTTAGGAATTGGAACTGCTGCAACAACACCAAAGAATAAGATGTGCCATGAAAAATGCATTTTTGGGTCATGATTAATTGGACAAATCTACTGTTGTTACCCTAATTAAAGGGCATGAAAACTGATGTCCAAGTCATTCCCTTATTCAAAAGAACTTTAATACACACAATTATGTCAAATGCATTAAATCCATGATGTTGATTACTCCCTCCATTCTAGAATAACTATCGTTTTTGGAATTTTTACAGATTTAAAAAAATATAAATAAGTATCATCCCGATTTTATATTACCTTATTTAATATTTCTCTCTCTCTTACACTGCCACACAACAACCCAATTAATAAAGAAAAACAAGTTTCAATGAAGGGATAAAATAAGAATTTAAATATTTTTTACCTCAAAAGCGGCAATTATTTTGAATTTATCCGAGAGTAAATGTTGTTTTGAACTGGAGGGAGTTTTTTTCGCTTAATCGAAAAGCCTACTCCATATATTATTGATTACCAAAATAAGGCACTAAAGATATGAAAGATAGTAAAGTTGATATACACACTTTGCTAAGAAAGGAATGAATGTAATTAGAGAGAGATTTAATTTGTGTGGCTTAAGATAATGATTCCTTTTGATGGCAAAATGGTCCCCAAAATTAAAGAAGAGTAGTAGTCAGCAATGAAAAGGAAAAGAGCATTAGCTAGTGAGGTAGCCTCTTGTTGTCAACAAATTGAAGGTTATGAATCACACCATCTTTAACTTTAAAATATGAGGGAGATGAGCTCAAGCAAGCATGGTGTAAAGATGAGATAGGTGTAAAATCAAGTCACCCGAATGTCACATTTGACTTATAAACGTTTTTTTTTTTTTTTAATTTGTATATGTTTCTATCAGAATAAATTGTACTCAAATTATTTTCTTATTTATACATTAAAATACTTATTTTCAGATGGACAAAAAGAAAAATACTACACTTAATACGAGGGAAAATATTTTTTTAATTAAATATTTATGATATCTATTTTCTTCTTTTTCAATGCTTTCCCCTTTTTTTCTTTCACCTTTTACACTTTTCTTTTAAAAAAATCCTTTATTTTGGGCTTTTGTTTAAACTTTTGTACTTATGGCTAAGTTAATGGTTTAATGTGGCTTTTAGTCTTTATCTTTTGTGAAAGATTTTTTAAAAGGAGGTTTAAAAGAGATTTTTCTTTTTAGTTTAAGGACATTAAGAGAAATAAAACTTGAACTGGACATCAAGGGAATTAATTAACTATTTGACCCTAAAGCTGTTATTTATTTATTTATTTTTCATTATTGTTCATTTTTTTAGGGTTAGGCGGAACCCTTTCAGAATTCTATGTGGCTAGTCATGGATTTAGTAAATAGTTTTTAGTCAGAAATTGATACTGGAAAATACCTACAAAAACTACTCCATATATTTTTATTTTAGTTTTAATTAAATTTATAAAAATAAGGATATTGATTTTATTTCAAGAAATGGTAATATTTGTTTCACCAAAGGAAATAAAATTCCACAATTCCCGTCAAGGAAAAAGAAAAAAAAATGATGATAAAAATAAGAAGATGTATATATATGCCTATATTCATTTAGGAGAATGAGTGGAATATCGAAAGAGTAATACCAAAATACTAAAAAAGATATAGCAATTTTTTTTCAAACAAACTTAAGGTCGAAAATTATATATTTAGACGACCGATGGTAGATTTAGAATATTTTTGTGGGCGCGTAACTCTGCTATAAAGTTTTTAAATGAATATTATGAAAAAAAAATAAGTATTATGAGACTTGAACCCACAATCAAATAAAAGACAAATATTTTACTACTGAGATAGACAGACAAGACGGTTTAATTTAGTGGGTGCACTAGCACACATATTTGTGGGCGTGGATCCACCCGTACTGACAACATTGCAAGTTGTACAAGGCAAAATTGGAAAAAGAAAAAGAAATAGAAATATCATGAACATAATCTAAAAGGTGTAGGATGTTCTTACCTTTTAGGGTTTTCGCAGCTGATTCATGAAAAGCAACCTTAAACCACTCCTTGCTTTGCTGCAAGTAAACTCTTCATATGATCAACCAACATCGATGATCCGAGTTTAATTACGATCATTAATCAGCAAACAAGAAACAATGAACCAAATAGAAAATATTCAAAACAATATGGTAAGAATACTCAAAGATCATTTTGCAGTAAAATTAACTTCTGGTTTATTTATGTAAAATATCAGAAGAAAAATTATGCTATTAAAATTTGCATCTCTACATAAACAACCAAACAAGTATATGTGTTTATAAATAGTAGGAACTAATTATGTAAATATATGGCCTCACCCAAAATTGGCAGCTAGCTAGCTAGCTAGCAACTCCAGTTCATATCAGCCTGGCCTTAATCAAGATTTAACAAAACTCAACACCCCAAATCCATTTTCAATCTATCTCTAATTGTTCTAATTTAGTTTATCGACACGTGATTAATTGGTAGCCAATCTCTCATCTCTTTCACTATATATGTATATACCAGTTGTAGAATATTAGAATAATGAATAATAATGTGTATTTTTTTTTTTGGGGTTGCATACCCATATTCGTAAACTGATCTATGAATACCAGTTCATAGCAGGCAGCTGATAGGGTTGTCGAAAAACTCCATCACCACCAAGATTTTCCAAGATTCCTTGTTGATGCATTTGTGGTGTTTGTGGAAGCTGGCTTAGCAAACTCGCGATTGAACTGTTCTGGTCATCAGTTCTTGTTACAACTCCTCCGCTCCCATCGCTGTTTTCTGTGAGGAATCTCTTCGTGTAGGTTGATGATGAATCTCCCGCCCTGTTTGCCTCCTCGTTCCAGTACAGATTTGGGAGTGTTCTCTTGATAGGAAGGAGATTGGAAGCGGAAACGTTGATCATGCCGTCGTTTGAACTGAGCATTCCATCGAACATGTTGTGTTCATTATCCAGCATTGCACCATAGGTCGAGTTCTTGAGCCCTTGTAGCTTGAAATTATGTTGGCCAACCGAAAGCGATGGAGGGATCGATCCAAGCATAATATCATCATTATGATCCATTGGTCTCTGGGCATTATTCTTCTTGTAGATTCGACAGAGAACCCAATCATCCAGCTAGACATATAATCAAACACATCATAATCAAAACTCGAATATCGTAAAACAAACAGTAATCGATCAATAAAAAGGTTTAAATAGGGATTAATTAGTACCCTTAATGATCCTTTTTTGTTGGCGGGGTCACAACCAGGGGGTTTGATAATAGTTTTGTTATCAGCTAGACGATATTCATGCATGATCCAATTAGTCTTAACCCCTTTCGGGGGTTTTCCTCCATAGAATACCAAAGCCTTCTTTACCCCAACCTTCTGAGTCCCGCCGGAAGTCAACACCGGCTTATCAGTACCAGTAGCTTTCCAATAACCCGACGTGGCCGCCCGATTAGGCCTTGCTCCGTTCGGGTACTTCCTGTCCCTCGGACTGAAAAAATACCATTCCTGCTCCCCGAACGTCGCCTTAGCTGTTGTAAATAAATTGAAATTAAAATCAACACCATATTATATTATGACAGAAAAAAAAATGATCGGAAGGAAATTGGTTACCGGGGAGTTCCCATGGATCAAACTTGTAGAGATCAATTTCGGCGATGATGGAAACTGGGAGAGGGGCTGAGGCAACCTTTTTCTTCAGGTAATGAACAACTAGCTCCTCATCGGTCGGGTGGAACCGGAAACCCGGCGGCAGGTGAGGCTGCTGTGACGCTGCCGTCGATGAATCCGTGCTCTCCATTAAATTATTCAAATTAAATATCACTTTTCGTGTAGTCAATCAGTTTGATGAAAAACTTGAAAATTGAAGAGCGAAGAACATGTTAGAGAGAGAAAGGGAAATGTTGTTTAGAGTGAGCATATTGGCTCATACTTCGTTTATATGGCCAAATACGGCGTGACAGTAATTCCATGCGGTAAACGTACACCAAGTAGAATTCCATTCGGCAAATAAATGGTTGCCACGTCATTGGTACAAGGGTAGATTAGTCATTTAACAATAAGTTTCGGCCATATTAGCTTGGCGGAATACCGAATTGCAGAGGGGTGAGGGGTAGACGATGATGACGTGGGGTTGAGGGTTTGTGAACTGAAAGTTGGGCCTTTTGTCAGTCGACATTCGTAATTCCTGTCTTACCAGAATTTGACACGTGGTAGGAAGGGGGGTGGGGACCACACAGAGCAGACACAAGGTAACAAAATGATAGATTGATAGGACGAGGATAAGTCTCTAGAGATGTCATGTCACGCACCAAAAACATCGCAGAGCCAGTCGTCGATGGACTGACGGCTCGCACCCACTGGTTGTAGCTATTGGTCAAGTAGTTTGACCAATCTCCTTTATATTCTCACCGTCCCATCCGATTTAAAGATTTTTACTTTTTTTTTTTTTAATCCGTTTTAGTTTAAAATTTCTAATTGTTTTATTATATAATATGAGTAATGGAACTGAACGAAATAAAAGTGTTGATCCAGGCCAAATAGATCAGGCCCAATATTTCAGTCATCAATCTACTCTATTATTGAATGAGACGGTCCAATTGCTACATTGCCAAAACCCAGAATTGATCTGTCGATCTAGCTCATTGTCCGACCATCATTAGTCCCGACCTAGCTTCGTCTGACATACGATCATATACTTGTACAATTATTGTCAAGCCAAAGCATAAAGTCCGGTCGCACTTGGATATTCAGTCGACCTCGACCTACCAATACGTGCGCCAATCCCGGAGTCAGTTATGCCTGCATTATCTCCGTGATCCTAGGGATTCAACGTGATCCTATTTCAACACATAAATACCTAAGAACTTTCAAGGTTCAAAGGTAATGTCTTATTTGCTATTTGAGTAATTTCTTTATTCAATACAGTTTATATAAGTGTAATACACGTTATCTCATCATCACGTCGGAGGGTCTTAGCCGGAGACACATCCGGCAAGTTGTGTGTTCGTAATTTCAGGTTATAGCAGCTGGAGATCAACCTAATTGCTTGACTGAGGCTGATCTGGACAGTTTACTGCATTATCAGAACCCAATTATCATTATTACAACAAAAACTTTCTATACACTTTCTCTCTCATACTTTATTTTTATAATTACAACATTTCTTTTAATCTTTATGCCAAATTAAACTAAAAACATTAAATCGAGCCGGAGGAAATATAATTTTTCTAAAGTTATTTTGGATGAATCGCAGTATGGCCCCTAATAAAATTTTCTGAGTTTAATTTTATGTGAGATTTATGGAAAAAAAAAAGTTGTGAATATAAAAATAAAATAGAAGAGAGAAGTTATTAGAAAATAGTGAATGAATTATTATTGTGAGTTAGCAAATGAGTCTCATTATTCATTTAAAATAACTAAATTTTTTATTACGAAACAGACCAAAAAAATAAAAAAATAAAAACCTAACTATGGGATGAAAGGAGTAAAACCTTTTTTAAAAGCACATCATCTACAAATCTGATCATTCCTCCTTCCCGAAAATTTGATAAACTTTTATTTTATAGTTATAGTTAACTTAATTAAATATTGACCTTAATTTTTTTAAAACATACAAATATGTATATCTAATTCAAAAAATTGTTCGTATTGATAATAATGAAATATAATAATTTTTAATTTTGAATAAATATATCTAAATTTTAATAAAATAACAGTCAGTATTCAATAATTAAGTTGATCATAAGACCATTTCCAACAGTTTACTTCAAATTTTGCATCAAAATATCAAAATGGTGCAATTTCAGCATCAAATATCTTTCACCATCTCCAACAGCTTGCTTCAAATTTTGCACCAAATAAAAATCTTTACAGAATATTCTTATTATTTCATTTAATTAATTTTTTTTTCATTAATCATATTTAATATTATTCAAATTACATTATATTAAATAGTATGCTATAAAACTTAAATAAGACAATTAATAAATATAAATAAATAAATTTAAAATAAAAATTGATTAGAAGAAACATTAAAATAGATAATTAAAATAAAATGCTTCAAAATACAATTCCAATTAATTCTTGTTTTTTATTTCATCTTCAATATTTTAACTTATTTTCAAAGTTTTAAATTTTGTTTAAAAAATTAATGGTACAAATTGGATAATTTTGCTTAAATAAAAAAAAAACAAATTCCATAATATAAATAATAAATATTAAATTGAAAATATATACCATCTCCGTCTCAATTAAAAAAATTGATAATTCATTTTGAGACAAAGGAGGAATTAGTAATTAAAAAAAGAAAAGGCTTCTAGATCCATCCACCGCAGGCAAAAACAAAAAAAAAGAAGGCTTCTAGATCCACCGCAATCAAGGAGACACAAATCAGTGAAGCCCAAGAGAGAGAGAGAGAGAGAGAGCGAAGAACACGACGATTCAACAATATAAAGAAAAAGGATAACGCAAGAAATTACCTGCGCCAAATTTGGCGCATCTGGAGGGCATCGCCAAAATAGCGGGAGAATTGGCGTCGCTGTTGGAGAAGGGATCCCGGACCAAATTGAAGTTGGTGCAGGTAATGGCGTGCTCTAGATGGTTTAAGAATTAAATAACACAAATATTTTTGAGGCAGATGGTGTATGAAATAATTGAGCATCAATCGTAGTTGTAACGTTGCTATTTTAGTGCAATGGGACTGTTTTATTTAGTGTGACAATGCTTTGTTGAATATTTTATTTGAGGGTCCGCAAATCAAATATGATCCTAAGTAGTTCAGATTCTCCTTAACAGATATCCTTACCTATTTGGGATCACCTTTTATTTAGTATTCAGTTCTCAATTTTACCTATCGATTTGAATTAATTATGAATAATAATTTAACATAATCTCATTTTTATAATAAATAATAAAATTTATTATTAATACATCATTATAAATACTATTAATAACAGTAAGCATTTTCTCTATCCATATCAAAATAAATAGTAGTGTTAAGTCTATGCTTAATTTACAAGGACTCACTTGTCAATTTTTTAAGTCCATTTCTTATCATCAGGAACCCCACATTGACATCATCCAATCACATCTATTATCCTCTTACCCCACCTCTCATTATTATCGTTGCTCACTTAACCCCCTCCAACTTTTATGTCCAATATTTTACCTTATACGAACACTTGTCACTTTAACGCTACTCAAATTTTGGATATGTCTGGTGAATGAAAATAATAAAAAAAATTGTGGTAGAATTAACGATCAACAGATTAATGAGCTTAATTACTTTTATTAGCATCGAAAGCTTAGTTTGAGATCCCTCGTTGTCCCTCCCGGGGCCCACATCTTATACTCATAGGTGGGGGATAAGAGTGTTTAATTACCTCTGACCTACCTAGGTTATATAGTCCACTTATTTGATTGACACGTTAATTAATTAATCACAAGAAAGACATTAATGCTACGATTTGTTTGATGAAAAATATTTTTTGAAAAACGTTTTTCTTATTTTTCATTGTTTGGTAAGCATCGAAAAATGAAGAAAATATTTTTTGAAAAATATTTTCCCCACTTTTCTAAGTAAAATAACTTACGAATTTTTCTTAATCAAAACATTTTTTGTAAAATAGTGACACCCTCACACACACACACCTAACTTTTCATACACCATTCCACAACAACCACCCTCTACCCCATTTCCTCGTAAAAAAATATTTATGCTAAATAAAATTATTTTTTACAATTCAAAAAAAAAATTAATTTTTAACAACTCTGCACCTCAAGTTCAAAAAATATTTTTTTTATTCATTTTATAATTATACTAGTAAATCGCCCGTGCTTCGCACACGTTGATAAGTTCCAGAGGACTGAATAGGTATTTCAAATATATTTATACCTTTTGCTTAATTTTTTTTTCTTATGAGGAAGCGTTCATTTCATTTTATGCCTTTTTGCTTTAATGTATTTACATCATCATCACCGCTCTGTCTTTATTCCTAGGGTAAGAAGTTGTCGGCCATATTCAGCAAACTCAGATCTGTTCAATCCTCCCAAATCGTCAAAATTTGTTTAGGTTTATCCTTCTCTCTAGGTTTGTGCTATTTATTGGAGAATTGGCTGCTGCAATCATTTCGATTTCTTGTTTTTGGCGGCTTGAAGTCTTAAATCATAGGTATGTATAATGACTTTTTTAATTTTGATTTTTTTTCACTACTATCTCTCTCACACACACACACACACAGAAGCGCCTAGGAAATCCTAGGGAGAGAAAGCCTTCCCTCTAACTTCTAGAGGGGGGATCGAACCCATGACCTCCATATTGAAAGCCATGAGCTCTAGCCATCAGGCCAAAGCCTGATGGTTTTAATTTTGATTTGATTAGATGAATTGGGGTGTGAATAAATACTGTGTCATTATTTGCATGTTAATTGCAAGTATATGTAGAGACACTGCCCATAAGAACGAATAGTCACATCTTTTTTATTATAGACGTCGATTAGACAGTAAGGCTTTTAATTTGAAACCCCCATATTCAGTATAAATATGAGGTTTTTTATTTTGCATGAATTACCCTTAAGCTAAGACTATAATGGCTTTCTCTGATCCCTTCTTTCCTCCACCTCAGTTTAATCTAGCCCCTAACCCTAATATCTATCTACTGAGGAGAGATTACGTTCTTTTTGATACGGAAGAGCTTCACACTAGCATTGCTAGATATCTTCTTGCTGATAGAAGGTGCGATGAGGTCAAGTTTGTCTTGCATCGTGATATTGGGGAAACGCTAGATACGGTAGAGGTATTTTGTGCCCCTGACAATCTGTTTAACAACCAGAATTTGCCTGTAGGCCAGAACTGGTGGTGTACTGCTAATGCTTGGGCTCATCGTCCATACATTAATAACAGTCCTATAACTTTCATGTTCTTGTTTGAAGATGATGTTGCTGGGAAAGACATGGAGATAAAGTCCAATACTTACGTCGAGTTTATGGTGCCTGATGTTACTATAGTTAGTGAAGGGTTAAGGAGGAGCAACTTTCATGCTTTGTTGATGAATCATTATGACGACTTTAGGATGTTGGAGCTTAGGAGTGGAAGTCAAAATGTTATGTAGCTCTATTATAAAAGAAACAAAATCTTAGTTGAAGTTATGACAAATGTGAATGTGAGTTTTGTGGATGTGAAGCGTGTGTCTTCGACTCGTCTATTTCTAGTTGCGCCGTGGAGGAATGGATTTAGATGAAACATGTTAGGTTTGAGGGCTGTTTTTTTTTGTTTTTTTTTGTTTTTAGTTTAGTATGGTTTGTTTAGTTTGGATGTGTTATAGAGGTTTCCTCCAGTTGGCTTGTTTTTGGTTAGGGGAAATGTTTAATTTCCCCTTTTGTTATTTCTTTCCCTCTCTTATGAAATGAAGTAGTTGTTTTAATATTTACCCACTGTTCTTAGTTTTATGCTTAATTTCTTTAAAAAATAAATACTTTCTTGTTTCGTGACATGAGCTATTTTTTAAAAAATATTACAGGAAGCAAGTTAATTTTTTTATCGCACATTAGTGAATAGTGAAGCCTATATTATAAGTAAACCTGACCTCTGTACATTGCGGAAGTTAGAATTTCATGCCGTCTTCTTTTCTTCCCCATCTTGTTAATTAAGAAAATCTTAGGATTATGTATATCTAAGAGAAATTTTGAGAAACCCTCTTCTTAACAGTCAGAGAATATAAATAGGTCTTAGATGGATTACATTAATATAGATAGTTAATTCTAGTTGTTAATGTATCATATAGATTGTCTAATGACCTATGACGCATACCATGCACCAAATTAAACTGGAAAATTTCATTTCATATTCTGATTCAGTGAATATTAAATATTGAATAACTTTAAAGCTCTTCGTCTATTTTTAAGTTAATAAGTTATTTTTATATAGATTATAAACTGTTAAAATCTGTAGCAAATATAATCACACTTAATACCCTATGAATAGCAGCAAAAAATAAGCATAAATAGATAGACTTGAATAATCAATAAACCTATCCTAAACCAACGAAATAAACTCTCCACAGCAGTATATTTCATGGAAATTGGTTAGTTCATTAAAAACTAATTACTCCAAACACTGAAGATAACATATTATTATTTCCGTTACTCTAAACATATTTCTAAAGGAATTGTTCTAAGTATTATTGCGTAAAGAGTTATTATAGTAACCCATTCTGACAATGTCTTGAAGTGGTTTCTGAATGATAATGACGTTGAGTAGATGAGGCTAATTTTTCTATAATTTTATTCAAAACAAAGCATACTCCCTCCGTCCCACTATACTTGACACTTCTTTCCATTTTGGGCCGTCCCACTATACTTGACACCTTCCAAAAATAACCAAGTTTTTATATTTTTATATTTACTCTACCCCACCACTCATTCTCTCTCTTCATTTTCTACCACACATTTATTCAACCAACACTACTATTTATCCCACTCATTCTCTCTCTTCATTTTCCACCACACATTTTTTTTATTTTATTCTTTTTCCTTGGTTTTTGAACCCACCCCTTGGGTGTCAAGTATAGTGGGACGGAGGGAGTATATAAAATGACATATGACGTCAATATTATCAAATACCCTTTATTTATTTTTTGGCTGACAATGTCATGAAGTGGGTTTCTGAATGATAAGGATGTTAAGTAGATGAGGCTAATTTTTCTATACTTTTATTCAAAACCAAGCATATATGAAATGATGTATGACGTCGCTATTTTCAAATACCCTTTATTTATTTTCTCGCAGTACTTAGCCAAAACAATATATGGGAAGAAGATTTTAAACATTTTAACAAAATCATTATTCTCTGCCATTACTTAGCTAAAACAATGTATGGGCAAAAGTTTTTTACCATTTTAACAAAATCATTGCACTATACCAGCTATTTATCACAACTTCAAGGAATAAGTTTCCATCTACACTTTTGTTCATATTATATTGAACTTTGAAATAAATAGATCGCTATATTTGTTAAGAGACAATGTAAATGAACAAAATAATCGACCAAATCTAATATCAACCTTTATACATATTGTAAGAATGAATACTCTTTTTGCATACTTCCAAATCAATAAATAAATTGCGAGAAATAGAATCATAAGTTTATTTTATTCAAACATGGAAAACAACAAATTTAAAACCCAAACATTTATGTAAAATATTGTCTCCAATAGAACTGCAAAGCCAATCACCAATCTAAATTTTTTTTCAAAATAAAGCTATGTAAAAGTCTCTTTCAATCCAATTTTTTTTTTTAAAAAAATCAAAACTCCAATCCTTTTCTCGATTTCTTCATTTTGCCGTTATCATGCTCATCTTCATCACCCATTCCATCGCCAAGAACATTCTCTATATCCTTCTCATTGACTGAGTTGTGGTTGAGGAAATTCAAGAGGAATTTTTATTAATAAAACGTAATGTGTTACAATTTCATCCTGAGCAAAAGTCAACTAACCTGATCTTAAGAGCATTTCACTTTTCCTTGATGTATGGAGTTTTAACAGCAACAACGGAATTTTCTGCATTCTCTTTAAGCTGAATCTGCTAGTTTTACATATTTGTGAAAGGAAAGAAAATTAGTTTCAGACAAAACAAATAAAATAACATAGTCATGTTTACTTGATACTTATTAAATTTACAAAACAAACAAAATAACATAGTCATGCTTACTTGATACTTATTAAATTTATCACCTTTTCATTTGTTGGATCACGAACTTCCCCCTCGAGAAGCACCCTCTTCACTGTGAAATTTTCACTTATTTTTCCCCTAGTCATCTCATTGAACTACAACTGAAATATGAAACACTTGCCAATAAGCTGGCGCAACTGCCTTGGCACTGGCTCCGCATGACCTTCCTGAAAAATATTTTTTTTAAAATAATTATTTTCGGGGGAAGTAGAGCAATTACTATACTCACATACTACTGGTGGTAGGATATAAAATATAACCTCATCAACTATATGCATCAAATCATTCGCCTTAATGTTTATAAGCTTTTCGATCTCACGATCGAAAAAAACACAATTAAACGAATCGGTACCATCATGCAGGGCTGCCTCCACACGATACCTACCATTGATAAACAATAATATTGAGATTAGATTGATATTAGATTATTCCTCATACATGTAATAAAGATTTCTAAACTTTATTCAAACCTGATTTTTAGAAACAGAACAAAAATTTTACATTCCTCGCAATATAATTTGCCGTCATTCAAGTGAACTTTCTTGTTGCAATCTGCACATGAACTGTACTTCCACCCATTCACCTCTTCAATGGTCGAGATACTTGCGTAAACATATAGTGGATATTTCTGTAAATCAAAGTATTGAAATTATTAGTTGGCTAATATACAAAAATAGGGTGAAGTGCTAAACTGAAAGTTGGAAGGAATTTGAACATTTCACACTTACTATTTGTTCGCATTGCGTCATGATTTCATTAATTTCTCGAATAAGTTTCTTATTCTTCTTGTACTCATCTTTGGTGATGGTAGCAGAGGTCATTGAAATATTACCAACTTGTTTACCATCTTCCATGGAACCAAGCCTTCAGGTAGGTTCAATAATGATAAGTAAATTAGTTCTATGAAATGTCATTTCTTATATACGTAGACACACACACACACACACACATATACATATATACAAACAAAGTGAGTGCTTACATCTCAATAAACTGATTTATTTCAGGGATGGAGCTGTCATTATAGAACTGCATAGCACTGCTGGAAGATATCGCAATAGCACCTACATAGGTGAGAGGTAAATGTTACTAATCCCTATTTACAATATACATTTTGTAACCTACAAAATAACTTCTATGCACATGTAAACCATACCATTAGGTTCAGTCTTGACAATGGTGGAACTAATCAGCCAGACACGTCATTCATTGGATCTCAATGCAGTTGCTTTGCCAATAATCTCATCTCCCCATAAAGTTATCCTCATTTTAATCCCACTGGCAATAGCAAAAATATTATCAAATAAAGTTTATTAATCTTAACTAGTCATTAAGAATTTAAATAAGAAATACCTCTGGTCCTCAATGTCAACGTATTGCATAGAAACTTGTTTGAAATAACCGACTCTTTAGCCTATATCAGATAGGCCTACTACACAGCCAACAATATCTACACATAGAAAGAACAGTAATGCAAGTTAGTAAATTGTATTTTGTTAATTACCAAAAATTTAAGGATACTTACCACAAAGATTCTTCTTATTATCACTCGTAGTAAGGAGGCTATCAAATGGGGTAACTCTGAAGTAATGTCTAGGAATATTGGGCAGATTCTTAACAATCTCTTCTACATAGGTCGATGCATCTAGTAGAATGTAATTATCTCTGTGAATAACACGATACTCAGGCTTTGTGTTTTCGACAGTGAAATTCTTAATTGTGTAGATAGATCCCTCTTGAAATAAGCCCAAGAAATCAGGAATAAACTTGCTTCTAATGGAGCAGTGAATTGCATTAGCCTGAAACATAATAAATCTCAGCATAGTAAAAAAATTTAAATGAACATATTGAAAGTTCATAATAGTGCAGATCACTAACTTTCTCATCAATGGCAACAAAGTCCATACTCATGACTTCACGTTCCTTTCTAGTATTATATGACTTCCATATGCGGGAGACACATGCTATTAATCTCTTGTCACACCGGCCTCTTTGAAGCTGCTTAATGAGTACAGTTTGAGGAGCCATTAGGAGGTATTGTTCCTGCAAGAGAGTATTTTACTTTAGAGTGCAGTAATAAGGTGAAAATATTTCCTGCATATGTAAGAGTAAGGTGTTGATTCTCCATTTCTGTAACTGATGAAAATACATACATTTACAGGGAAAAAATTGGAATAGACACAGGTGGGTTGGTGGAAAGTCAAGAGATTGGGGGGTTACAGTTGTTTGAAATTCTAAGCTCTTAAGTAAAGTATTAAAGCTGTTATTTATAACGATGAATAACTAATGTGATATTTCTTACCAGGATTATTATGAATAATACCCAGGAGTATGTATATTATAGTAGTGTAGAAGTGATTCTTATAGACATCTAGATTTGATAACTTATCAAGTAGCAATTAATGTGTTATTCATAATTCATTATGTATTCAGATGAAGAGTGTAGTACATATTATTGTTTGTAACTATTCTAATTCCAAATTGAATAGAGACAATAACAATTATAATAAGAAAAGACACTATAGCTCTTTCTATATTCTTAGATGTCTATTATCATTCTCAAATGTATCATGTGATTTAATTAATCAAATAGCCGAAATTGGAAAGGCCAAATGTTTAGATAAGGCGGCTGACGTGGGAGGCTGAGAGGGCAGCTTTGGCCTAGATTTGATGAGGTGTCACGACCTAGTTTGTTTTCGCCTACTTTAATACTCCCTCCGTCCCGGCCGATTTAGGATTTATTTCCATTTTGGGCGTCCCACCCGAATTAGGACGGCCCAAAATGGAAACCTTAAATCACTATTCTCTCCACTCATTCTCTCTCCTACATTATTTTAATACTCACAACACCATTATAATTTACTATTCCCTCCACTCATTCTCTCTCCTATTTTTAAATTACACTCACAACATTTACCTTTTCCTTAATCCCCGTGCCGGCCCAAAAAATCCTAAATCGGCCGGGACGGAGGGAGTATACTATAAGTATGGATTTTAACATCTCCCCCGCTCACAATCCTAAGCAATGTTATTTTTTATTCATATTAAAATTATTTTTTAACAACTCTCACCACCCCCACACCCACCAACCCTCCTCCCACAGTCAAACTTTTTTTTATTCATAATTAAATTAATTTATTTCTTACAATTCCCCCACCCAACCCCACTCCCCTACTATCAGCTACCCACCCTACCCTACCTCCCACACTCTTGACTACCCACCCTACCCCACACCTACCTCACCCCCACACCCTACCCTATAACCACCCTAGCATACCATCATCTTACCCTTTACATTTCCCGCACCACCCTACCTCACACCCACCCACCTCACCCCTACTAATTCCCACCTCCTACCCTACCGCCCCACCCCCATCACTCTACCCCATCCTATCTATTTCAACTTATCTCAAATTGTATTTTTATCGAAAAATGTTTTCTTTTAGTTTATTAAACAGATGAAATTTTTTTTGAAAAATATTTTCCTTATCAAACAGCCAAAAATATGTTTATGTTATTTTTCGGAAAACATTTTACGGGAAATCCTTTTCCGAAAGTCATATGCTTTGTGATATAACTTCAAAATATATACTCACTCCATTCGGATTAAGGTTTTTAGTTTGACTTTCTACGGGAAATAAGAAAAAATAAATATTGTGAGTATGAAAAGTAAAGTAAAAGAGAGAAAGTAGGCGTAGGGGGTTTTTGTTGTGAGAATGATAAGTGGGTCCCATTATCCATTTTAGTTAATAAAGCAAGTAAAATCATTAAAATGAGATATACCAAAAAGAAAAGTAAAAATCTTAAACTGATACGGAGGGAGTGTGTGTGTGTGTGTGTATATATATATATATATATGGTTTTATGGTTCTCATTTGAGCACCCTCTTATATATATATAAGAGGGTGCTCAAATGAGAACCATGAAAACCAATCACAACCATTGAATTAAGATAAATTAATGGTATATAATTTTTTTTTGAGAATATTGTGTTTTTCGTCTCGACAACACGAATCAAACTACATCCATAAATATAGGGTTTAGAAAAAAATGTTGAATAACAATGAAATTCTCAAAATACACTTGAATTATGTAGCTACTATTCAGTAGCTAAGTAGCTAATGAATCAAAGTGTATATTGGACATTGGACTTAAATTCATCAAATACACATGGATTTATTAACTAAGTAGCTATTGAATCCATGTACAATTATCAAAATACACATGGATGCAATTGCTAATTAGCTAATGAATTGAAATGTAATGTTCAAAATACACATGAATTCGATAGCTAACTAGCTACTGAATTCAAGTACAATGTTCAAAAATATATTTGGATTCAGTATATATTACTAACTATTGAATTCATTTGCAATTAAAAATACAAATGAATTCAGTAGTTAAATAGTTACTAAATGCAAATGTTCAAAATACATATGAATTCAGTAGTTAGGTAGCTACTGAATCCAAGTGCAATTTTCAAAAAGACACATGGATTCAGTAGCTAACTAGCTACTATATTCATATGTAATGTTCAAAATTTACATGGATTCGATAGATAATTAACTAATGAATCCAAATGAAATATTCAAAAAAACACATGTATTCAGTAGCTAAGTAACAACTGAATCTAAGTGAAATGTAAAAAAATACTCATGAATTCAATAGTTAATTAGCTACTGAATTCAAATGTACTTAAAAATTTCATTTATTCTTCATTTTTTTTCAAAACCCTATATTCAAGGATATAGTTTGATTCGTATCGACGAGACGAGAAAAACAGTATTTTTGAATTTTTTTTTTCCGTCTTATATCTTAAGATATTTAATTTTGAAATTTGTTGGAAATTTAGATAATGACGTGGCAGGTTTTGAATTTGTAAGGTCAAATGACATTCTACAACTTTGTCATATTCTATCTTATTAATTGTAAAAATGTCACCGTCTCTATCAAAATAATTTCTAATATGAACCTTTGATTTGTTTTTTATCCCATGGTTGTAGACTTTGTAGTTGGTTCTCATTTTAATTTATTCTCATTGTAGTAAAACCCTTTATATATATATATATATATATATATATATATATATATATATATATATATATATATATATCCTATGTTTCATTTAGAGGTTCACTTAATTATTAAATAGGTGTCTCATTTAAATGTTTACTTTTCTTTAAATGAAAATGAGACTCAATTATCTTATTCACAACAATTACTCATTTACTCTAGTTTATATCTAATACCCAACTATTTAAACTCGCAACATATCTGTTTTTTTTAATCATTTTTCTTTTTTTTTTGTGCCCAATTTAAATGGTAAATCTTCAAATTAGACTGATGAAGTATATACTTCCTCCCTCCAATATAAAAGAGATTAAATGTGAATGCACGAAATTAAGGAAAAAATAAGTGTTGTGAATAAGAAAAGTAAAGTAAAAGAAAGAAAGTAAGGCAGAGAGTTTTTGTTATAATTATGACAATTGAATCATATTGTCTATTATTATAGGTAAGTCTCTTATATATTGAAACGAAAAAAAAAAAAAAAAAAAAAAAAAAGTCTATTTTACATTAACCGACAATTTCGGTGAGCCTATAATCGGGGCAAGCCGGTGGACTCATTGGCCGGAGGATGAGTGCAATCTACGGTCGCAGCCACCAAAACGTGCAATCTCCATTGATGGTATTTATGATTCTGTGGAAACGAAGTGTAGAGTGTTTAAAGTGTAATATGTAGAGGCCAGCCATGATCAGAACCTATATTTGTTGAATTATTGCAGCCATGCATAAGCATATAAGCATGTGCTCAAAATCCTCACAATATTATACTATACTTTATGGTCCCTATTACATTTTGTTGTATTTATAATTTATTAAGAAGTCTTTATTTATGTCTTTTCCCACGTTAGGTTTCATGAGCTTTCAATACGGCAAATTCTAAATACAGGGAGTGTTAAATACAGGGATTAAGGGAAATTACTCATTTGCCCCTTTATATACCAATTGATTTCACTCCCCTCGTTTTCACTCCTTCATTTCAAATTCAATTTGGCGACTGCGATAAACGACGAAGACGAAGACGAAGAAGACGAGCATGGCCAGAGTAAAAATTCCCAAGGTCGCCGCCGGTGCTGCCGCCGCCTCTACCACCACTTCCATCGCCGCCGCCGGAGCATCATCTCGCACCGTTCCCGTAAAGAAGTTAATAACTTAAACCTAATTTTGACCTAATTGTACATTACTAAAATTGTCAATTTTAATTTGTGTTAGATGGTTTAAAATTGATTCCAAGTTTTGGCATAAACTGGGTAGCATTGTACTGGGTTTTAATGGGACATCTCGAGTGAAACCACTCGAGATGCATCTCGAGTGGGTTTATACGAGATGTCTCGTATATACCCACTCGAGATGCATCTCGAGTGGTGTCACACGAGATGCAATGAACTGGGTTTTTACGAGACATCTCGAGTGAAACCACTCGAGATGCATCTCGAGTGGTGTCACACGAGATGCAATGAACTGGGTTTTAACGGGTAGACTTACACGACATAAATCTCGTGTAAATGTACCCGAGATATGTCGTGTAAGTCTACCCGAGATGTAAGAGGACATCTCGGGTAGACTTACACGAGACGGGCAGGGGCAGCGATGGAACAAATTAGATCCCTGTATTTAAGATCCCTGTATATAAATATATCCTCTAAATTTCAATACAAAGGCTCAAGATCTGTACAGTAAATATTTAATAATAAAAAAAAGAGGACAGAGAAAGAGAGATGCTTGTGAGCTTTGTACGAGCTGGGTTTTATGGCCTCGTGACTATTTTAGGGTTTATATGCATTAATCTTTTGCACCAACACAACCCAATGACCTTGCCATTGAGGGAAACCCATTTCCATGTCTATTATTGCTATCACAATTTTTTTTTTATTTTTTTTTTGTCCCCTAACAAAGATTAGGGATTTTAATTAGGGTTTGGCACGCTGATCAACACGATGTACTTAATTAAATTACATTTACAAAAACTCAGGAAAGTGTGATTATCAATAATAAATATTATTAATCTTGAAATTAAAAGTTACTAATTATTCAAAGAAGATAATTAGGTGCGATCTCTAGCACATCATTTTCCTGGAAAGCTTAGGGAAGTTTCTTTGGGGTGCAAGGCTGGGATACTTTCAGACATTATCTTGCTTAATAAAACCCAATTTTACATTGATTTCCATTTGAAAAAAGCTTTTCTTTCCATTCTCTACTACATTGTTGCCAAACAATTTTCATGGACAAGGCTCTGGTTTCATGCCACTATTAAAGTGAATGTCCTCTCTCTCTCTCTCTCTCTCTCTCTCGCATAACAAATTCGGGCAAAGTCACAATTGCATGACTCGTAAACATGTGACCGATACCTCACTAATCTGTTTCATATAATTATCATCTGTTGCACGCAATCATTTTTGTTCGGTAAACGAGACTTTTGTGCACTCTTCTTAATCTGACATGAGGAAAAATAAAGAACGAGAATTGGTGATCATATTACGTGCATAAAACCTAACCCTAATCCTTATTAAATTGAGTTTGATATCTGATAATGGCTTTTTAAACCATCATTATCAGTACTAATCATAACAGCAAGTTCCATTTTTAGGGTTACGTTTATCAAGTAGAAACATCAAAAAAATAATCTTGAACTGGCTTTTAATGCATATGAATAATACCTTATTTGCTTAGATGAAATGTATTAAATTTCTTGACAAAGATTTGTCGCTCTTTTGATCATTCATTTTTAGTTCTTTGTCAAACGTTAACAACAGATAATTAGATTTGTGTGTGCTACTTCAGATTATATTTGAAGTCTAAAGAAACCGTTCATGTCTGATAAATCTTCCTACAACTGATTGATCAATACTACATATTTCTAGCTACTTATGACACGGAAGCTACATTTATATGTTGTGAAAACATTATTATTCAATTTTGAAGATGATCAAGAAGATCAAGATGGATTTTCCAAAGATGAAAACAAGCAAAAAAAAATAAATATATATATATATGTAATAACTAAAAAAAATGTAATAATTATATATTAATGAAAATTTATGTGATAATAAATAATATTTAAAATTTGTCATCATTATGTAATAACTAGGGCAATTATTAGAGGGTTTTATAATAATAGTTATGAGTAATAATGTAGGAATTTTAAAACGGAAATAAATATAGTATTTATTCTGTTACGTTACATTTCAAAAAGAATGAGTATAAATAGTGATTCTTTGTTTGATTTTTTCCACTCACTTGGTTTGGAGGGAGGGAGTGAGTGTGGTGGTTGATAAGAGAAGAGAATTCGAGGTGAAAAAGCATTGTTGAAGAAATTGTCATATGCTGTAAGAAATTTAGCTACAGTACTCGCCTAAGGTAAGGGATTATATACCTCTAATTAGATATTTTGTATTTCGCTTCAATTCTGTTTCCCATAAATTTTATTGAAAATGTTCGTCCTTAAAAACCTTAAAAGTCAACATTGGGTTGATACTTGCTTTGACTCCGTCGAACAACGTCTTTCGATAAAAATGAATACTTTTTATATCTCAAACTGTTAATTGACTTCATGTTAATATTCTTTTGGTACATAAAGTATTATCGTTTGCAACTCAATATATATTCTTGAATATGAGTCGATAGATTGTTCCGCATGATCACTAAGGGGCCGTTTGGTTCGGTGGAAAAAAAAGTGAAGGAATGGAATGGTCAATGGAATGGAATTCATGAAGGAATTGGAATGGAAAAAAAATGGTCAAACCCTCCGTTTGGTTGACACGGAATGGAATGAAATTGTCATTCAATTCCTTGCCAAATCATGTTTGGTTTGAAAATACAAATTATAGGAATGGAATGAAAGCATATAAAATGACCAATTTACCCTTCTTTTAAAAAAAAAAAATTGGGGGTGGGGGGGGGGGTAGGGCAGGGGGTATGCAAAAAAAAAAAAATTCTGGGGTAGGGGGGTGGGGGTGGGTGGGGTGGGGGCTGAATTGGGGGGGGGGGGATAGGTAAGGGTATTTTGGTCAAAAAAAAAAATTCATTCCATTGCCAAGGGAATTGGCCATTTCTTCCATATATGGAAGGAATGGCCAATTCCATCAAACCAAGGAATTGAGCATTCCGGGGGAATGGAAATTTTGAACCAAACGCGGCGAAGGAATGAAGGTCAACGGAATTGACCATTCCATTCCGCCATGGAATGGCCAATTCCGGCGAACCAAACGCCCCCTAAGTTAAACAACCCATGTTAATGGAGATATAGTTGTAATTTGGCCTTTTTGGCATATTTGTTCACTGGTGAGGATTAGCAGTGGGGTGTTTCGGAATCACTGTTTTAATTTGTATTTGTACTCCTTGTGGGTTTTTGGTTTGTTAAGGTCGTTTGACCGCTTACGTGATCATGACTCCGTTAGAATATTCGCTTTGTGATGATTCGATCATATTGTTAATTGTTATGTTTCACTCATTTGAATAAATCTTGAAAATCATCGTTTAGTTATTCGCACTACTATTATATCATTGAAAAGATTATTACTTTTGCGGTCACCTCTTCTTAGCAATCGAAGGGGTCCGTATATGAACTTACTGAGCATTGTTCGCTCACCCTTTCTTATTCTCTTTTCTTACAGGTAAGCATTAGATGGAGGATAGTTCGGAAATTCTCTTACTCTTTGAAGTTTAAGTTGTTTAGTATTTAAATAATAATGTAAGACTTTTAAGCTTTGTAAGTATGTCGATTGAGTTGTAGCCGCAGACTGTTTGGTTCGAAATAATGAGATTAGAATAAATATTTATTGATGTATTCGAGGCGAATTAATTATGTATTATATTGGAAAGAGTAACGGACTCAAGGTTGGGACCCACAAAAATGGGACCGAGTTTTGGGTCGTTACAGAATGGTATCAAAGTTATGGCTTTAGGTCCTGAGGTCTTAGAACTTAGGTAAAGTACTAAACTGGGGAATATAATTATTGTGGACTTATATAAATTCGTGTTTGCAGGTATGATGCGATTAATTAAGACCGATAGGAAGTCCAGTGCTCATCGTAGTATTCCTAATTATGATTCGGGGTCCGAATCCGATGGTGAAATTCAGATTATTGCGAATAACCCCACGCCTTATATTGAACCAGTTGTTAACCCCGAACCAATGGTCCCTGAAGCAGCAGAAGTTAATCACGAACCGATGGTGCACGAGCTAGAAGTTAATCCTGACCTTGTACTTCCTGAACCAATTTTTCCCGATCCTATAGTGTCGAAACCTCTTCTTGGAGAACCTATATTTCCCAAACTTGAATACTATCTCGAACTCCTAATGAATCTGGAGCCTAGGGTGCTTGTCCCAGAGTTTCCTTTTGTCCCTAGTGAATTATATGCTCAAGTATGTCAAGAGCGTGATCTTTTAAGGGAACATAGAAATGAACTGTTGGAGCAAGTTGCGATGCTTGAGGATCAAATTGAGGAAATTACCAAAGAAGGGTCAAAACATAAACCTATAGAAATTAATGATGAGTCAGACGAAGAGGAAGAGGAAGAACAAGCAGAAGAGGTAGATGAGGTAGATGATAGGAAGAGGAGGAAGATGAAATGGAGCTAGCTGATTATGCGCCGCTTGATGTTGTGAATATTGAGTCAGATGAGGAATCCTGTGAAAGCATGGAAGATGATTACTTTGGAAGTGACGACGATAGTGTTTGAACACGAAATTCATGGTTAATGGAAAGTCCAATAGCTTTAATTAGTTTTTTTTTCTGTTTAGGAAGAATCGGGGCATGTAGTCATTAGTACTTGTATTAGTTTGGAGAATTATAATAATAAAAAAATAATTCTTCTAGTATTTCACTTCTGTAAAATTTTAGTCTAATTTGGATTCGGTCGGCACAAATTTAGGAATGTATCTAATATAAGTCGCATATGTTCTCAGAGCAGCATGTCTGGGAGAGAACGTGGCGGTAGGCGAACTCGATTCAACCGAGGTGGCCAAGAGCCAAACGCAAATGCATGAAATAATCCGGCTGATCCTACACTAGCTGCGCTATTGGCTAACCTGACACAAGAAACTGTGGCAGGGGTAGGACAAGTTGCTCAAGCCCAAAATCAAGGAACAATGGTGGCTCCGGCCCAAGAAAATGCAAAGGACCCATTGGAAAGTTTTCAAAAGCAAAATCCAATGGCATTCTCGGGGCCAGCTGGTGCAATAAAACCTATACATTAGATGGAAAGTATGGAAAAGATATATTTGAAACCATGACTTGCACGGATGCACAAAAGGTGATTTTTGCCACCTTTGTTCTTGGAAGGAGAAGCGAACCAGTGGCGGAAAGCAGAAAAGCATCGAGCCGAACAAGAAGGAACGAAAGAGTACATATGGGACATATTTGTACAGGATTTCAACAGCAAGTACTTTCCACCAAGTGTTAGAGAAAGAAAAATTGTTGAATTCTTGGACTTCGTACAAGGAGAAATGACCGTAGACTAGTACGATGCTAAATTTGTGGAGCTATTGCGCTATGCGCCAGCCTTTTTTGAAAATAAGAGCCAGAAAGCCCGAAAATTTGAGAGAGATTTAAATTCAAAGATTAGTTATCGCCAAATTGCGCTGAAGTTGCCCACATATGCTGAAGTGTTAGATCGAGCACGACTTGTAGAACAAGAATCAGTGGAGTTTCAAAAGAAGAGGTCTGAGAAGAAAAGGGGGGGTAGAGGATGTTCCAAGAGGGACTCGAGGTCAGCCGAGTCACCATGGCAATAAGATGATCAAGAAAATCAAGATGGATTTTCCAAAGATGAAAACAAGCAAAATATATACTCCCTCCGTCCCGGTAATATCAGCACAGTTACTGTTTGCGCGGGAATTAAGGAATATGATATTTTAATAAAATGTTGTGAGTGTAAAAGAATGAGTGGAGAGAGAATGAGTGGAGGGTGTAATAAATTATAATGGTGTTGTGAGTATTAAAATAATGTAGGAAAGAGAATGAGTGGAGTTGGGTGAATATTTTATTAATATAAAGTTTCCTTTTTGGGAGTGTGCGGATATTAACGGGACGCCCAAAAAGGAAAGTGTGCTAATATTAGCGGGACGGAGGGAGTATATATATATATATATATATATATATATATATATATACTCCTCGTCCCACCTCACTTGACACCCAAGAGGTGGGCACAAGAACTAAGAAAAAAGAATAAAATAAAAAAAATGTGTGGTAGAAAATGAAGAGAGAGAATGAGTGGGGTAAATAGTAGTGTTGGTTAAATAAATTGAGTGGTGGAAAATGAAGAGAGAGAATGAGTGGTGGGGTAGAGTGAATATAAAATTATAAAAATTAGGCTATTTTTGGGAGGTGTCAAGTGAGCTGGGACGGCACAAAATGAAATAAGTGTCAAGTGAGCTGGGACGGAGGGAGTATATATATATATGCAGACTATAATGGTCTTGAACACACAATATCATTTGAATTTTCTCCACGCTTTATGTGAAAATAATTAGTTTTGAAATATTATAGCTTAACAAATCGGTTTAATATGATAAATAAGAAACGTATAATCAGTATATGTATTTTTTTTGCTTTGAAAAGTTAGTAGCAACCACTTTGATGCTATAATAGGCTATATACGTATAGTTTTCACTCGTATGAAAAGTACAGATGACCGTAACATATGTTGTTACTAGAGAGCCACTATTCAATGAGTAGAGCTCAAAAATGCCAATTAGGAGCGGATCCAGTCCTATTTGACTTGTGCTCCATCAGAATTTAAATATATATTTTTTTTACTAAGTCACATGTAACTTTTTTTATACATGAAATTAGTTTTCACTGTTTTATTGTTTACAATATTTTATAAATATCAAGTTCACACGATTTCAAAATCCTGAATTCGTGTCTGAGTGAGTGAGGAAATTGCTTTCACCAATTAGTTGTATATGCACATCTGATTTAATTGCTTTTTTCTTTATTCACTTCACCTATTATTTTCTAATTCTCATCATCCGTGACAAAGAATATAATCTTTGTGTGTGTGTGTACGTGTTTTGTGATTCTTTGATGCCTGCAGCTAATGCCTTGACAAGTACAAAATTGACCAATATGGTCCGATCTGATTAAACATCACCTTAGTGTAAATATCTTAAATGCTTATCTAATTATGGTCAAAGATAGAAAAAAAGAAAAAGATGCTGATTAATTTTATTTTAATTAATTCGTTTGTTTATACTTTTTGATAATTATGATAAAAAAGAAATCTGGAATCTTGTTTTTGAAGCTAATGACACAAAGTTGAGAATGGACAGCGCCATGTTTATGTGATTTCAAATATTCGATTAATTTAAGTCGATTTTACATGTCCATTCATATATATACAAATTTGTTTATAAAATGCGATAACGAGACATATTATTTTCTAATTTTGGATTAAGAAATTCTAGAGAAGTGGCAGATGAAGAAATACTTGCAAGAAAAGGATACTAAACAACCATTCAATCACCCTTTCTTTTCGAAAAATTACATTTTCGGGTTTTAAAATTTCAATTTGTCTATTGCAAAATAAATTCAGATTAGAGGATTATCAATAATCACAATCATGTATCATCTAGAAAAAAAAAATCAAATTAAATAAAACTATGATGATCATCCCTCACTTCACGAATAAAAACACGGGCGGGCACAAAAGACTTCAAATTTGAAACCTTCTCTTTAATGAATAAAGGACTATAAAAGATAAATTTAATTCACACCTCACATAATAAATCTACGACGTTTAAAAATTAAGCTTGTTCAGTAAATAAAAAAAAAAAAAAATAGGGTTAATCTCATCCAACCCTTACGTGCTGGATTAGAAAATTAGGCGATTAATAAAAAAAAAAAAATAAAGGTCATGCTCTAAAGTTGAAAAATGAAACTATAGACCCCCATTTGATACTAGTGTAAACTTCAAGTTACTAAAATGAGATTAGGCCCAACCCTTTTGAACCGACGAAATGGGCCGGGCTTCAAAATGAATTTCTTATAATTATAACGATTTATAGGGTCTTGATTAATTAATGCTCTATATCTATTATCTAAGAGGCGGTCTCCTGTGAGAACATGGGATCCGTCTCATGCATGAGCAGAGGTCGTCCCAGTGGCTCGTAGGCGTGACCGCCACGTGGGCCTTTATAGGCCAATTTTTTTTTTTTTTTTTTTTTTTAATATATTATTTTTTTTCAGAGCAAAAGTAATAGTTACCATCTCTTAATGTAATGACTGTATACATATACACTACAAGAAAAATGGGTTTTGACAACGTTTTTATTAACAACGTTTTTAGATAAACGTTGTCAATTACTGGGTTTGACAACGTTTTTAGAGAAAACGTTGTAAAATATTCATTATAACAGCGTTTATATAAAAAATGTTGAGTTAATGGACCTTTTACAACGTTTTTTAAAAAAACGTTGCATAGACGACAACATTTTGTTATAAACGTTGTGAAACCTCCGACTTTTCACAACGTTTTTTAAAAAACGTTGCAACGTTTCTTTTATAAACGTTGTAAACGTCTTTAAATTAATATAGCCTCAAAAAAAAAAAAAAAAAAAAAAAAAAAAAAGAAAGAAAGAAAGAAAGAAAGAAAGAAAGAAAGAGAGAGAGAGAGTAACGTAAAAGGCGGGATTCCATTTCCCCACTCCCTTCCCCAAAAATTGAATCAGCCATTTTCCCCCAAATCCCAAAAGTCCAAAGACCCATTCTTCCAAATTGAATAAGCGATTCCTATTCTGATAGCTAAAAGAGAGAAGAGGGCATCGACGACAATACATCGGCAAAATTGATTTGAGACTAAGGTTCTGACATTCTCTCAAAATTGGGAAAAGGAAGAAGCGATTTCAGGTTCGTCTTCTTCCTCTCTAGCGACCTAACGAAGAAATCTCTTGCGGGTAAGTTTCTCATCTCGGGTTTTAACTACTCATCTCCCTTTCGTTTACATTTCTTCCTCTTTTTCGCTCAATTAGTGTGTGCCGGGAGTAGGGATTGTGCAATTAGGGTTTTGATTTGGCATTTTTTATTTTATTTTTTGTTTCAATTCATGTGAAGTTTTAACAGTAACTGAAACCTTGTCTCTGATTTTTTAATTCGTGGAATTAGGGTTTCGATTTGGGAATGTCTATTAGAAGTTGCTACTTGCATTCACATGAATTAGGAGTACTAGTTGTTCGGCTTGATCGGGTATAATCTTGTTTATATGGTCCATCTGGCAGTTTCAACCATTTTTGTTCCTATTTTGTATGTGGAATTACTGTGTGTTAGAATAATGTTGGACTAAACCCGGATCTGGATTCCTTGCAGTCTGGATTGCAGCGCAGTCCATTGATCCAACGGCCACAAATGCCCATGGACTGCTCCTATTGAGGGAAAATGGGCGAAAAAAAATCAAGTCCAACAGATTTGGCACACAATCTGACCCGGATATGACTAAATCCATATTGGTGGTGCACTTAAAAGATGGGTATCATTTAGATTACTTGCCTTCCATGCTTAACTAGTATTTGATTCTTTGCTTTTCTACCAGGCCACCAGATGGTCCCGACCGCCATATCTCAACCCACTCCCGCCAATCACAGCCGCCCCTTCCACACGATGTTTGCCTGTTGCCCAAATGGCCTCCTCCTCTCCGTAATCTTTTCTCTCTCTCTCTCTCTCTCTCTCTCACACACACACATGCACACATTCACAAACACACACAAACACATTTACTGAATAATTTTTTTCATTCACTCGCAATTTAAGTACCCTAGGAATTTTACATTCATTAGCTAACCATCATCGATAAAAAATACGCTTAATTTCACTAATGTAAGTAAAAAGGGTATTCACGAATGGATGTTTTATTGGGAAATACTCACTCCGTCCCACAAATGGAAGAAGTGTTGTTTATGAAAATTATAATATGATAAGAGAAAGTGAGGTAGGAAATAGTTAGTACATTGTTGTTGCGAGTATGACAAGTGAGTACTATTGAATAAAGAATTAATAAAAGTTGGCTATTTTGAGTAGTTTCACTTGTTATTATTTGGGTAGTCTCACTTGCTTGTTATAGGACGGACCAAAAGTGAACTAAATCCCACTTGTTATGGGACAGATGGAGTATAATTTAAAATGTTCTCTTGTTTATTTGTTGATTGCTTTATATTACCCCCTCCTCCCCTATCTTAAGATCAGTGAGTTCTTTGCTTCTATTTACTGCTTTTATATTTGAAATTGGACTAGGTAAATGATATCCCTTTTTTCTTTTTGCAGATGGATGGATTCGTGTTGCCATCATTTGGGTCAACTTGTATTTTGAAGGATAAGGAAATTATCTGGTCTATTTAGATTTGAATTTTTTTGTACTTTTTTTTGTGGAATTCCACTTTCTTTGAGTTATTGAAATGAAACGTGTTTTTGTTATTATGCTGTATTAGTGTCAAAAAGAAAAGAGAGAAATTGTCTATTGAGGCAGGGGATGTGACGGAATTGCTGAAGGAATGTGCAGTCGTGAAGAAGCAACCAGTACAAAATGTGGTGCCACTTTTAGCAAATGAAGAATTTGACAAGGAAACTAGAGGATACCAAAGTGAATCTGGAGAGGATGAGGAGGGCCAGTTGGAAGCTACATCGCCCTTAGAAGATTCGTCCGATGATAATGTAGTTTTGAAGAAAAGAAAAGCATGCACAGAACTTCAGAGCCCCAAGTATATCTTTCAACATTATATATCCCTTATATTTATAGTTGGGGAAGAATTATACCTTTACTTTTCATCCCTGACAAATACTCAGGTTTTTGGCTTCTTCATTCTTGTGATTAACAGGAAGAAGAAACGTCGTGTGGAAGTCCCTAATGGTGTTGAAGATGATGGTCAGACAGAGCAAACTGAGAACCGTCATGTTAATGAACCTCGTCCCAAGAAACGTAATCACAAGGAGAAAGAATCTGATGTTAAGAGCAAACCCACAAGCTCAAGTAGCCCAGCGGCTCCTGAAATAAGTACTAGAAAGGTTGAATCGTCTTCCACGTTGAAGAGGTAGGTTTCATATACACTGCAATCTTCTTCTTGTAAGTAGCTAGCCTTTCTGTTACCATATAACTGCATCATTTGTATTGGTTTATCCGTCTGTCTTGCAAAAGCATACCCATGTGCACAAGCAAAAACACATAATATATGTGTATGACAAGCATTGTTGCTCCAGTTCCTTTATCTCTCGTTCTCTTTGGCTGCCTACGGAGTTTCATACATTTTTATGGTTGTAGGAGTGAGCAGCTGCAAGAGAATGGCCAAGAGGTTGAGAATGATACCCCTGTGCCTGGTGAGAGTAAAAAGGTTGGTAATGCTTCCGATGCTCACCTTCATTTTGAGATTCATGAGATTTTTTTTTTTTTTTGGCTTTATCAAGTGAGCTTTTCTACGATTTACATGTAAATAATGGAATTCAAATCTAAATCGCTAAATGTTTTCTCTACTTCTGCAAACGCAAACATACCAGGTAAACCCTTTGTGCCATTTGAAGATGTGTGTATTCCTTTTTTGGCCGTCCTGTTATGAGAATAACTTTTGTCTTTGGGCCATCCCTTTTTCAGTGAATTGACCATACTAACCTTTGTTTCCTGCCTATTTTGAGTTCAAATGCTGCCTCTTTGCTTTAATTCAAATATTTTGAGGGGAAATTAGAGAATTAATCAATTGTCAACCTTTTTTCTTAATTTTCGTTTTTGGTCGAACCACACCTTTTCAAGTGGAACGGACGAAGTATACAAGTTACATTAGGTGGCAAAACTGCAGTTTGCAATAAATTTTGTGTGATGTATGGTTTTTCTTTTTTATGTCAGTTTCACAAGTAGCAAGGCTTTATGTTGAACTTAGCCTTTATAGGTATGGTTCCAGCAAGACTTCCCCCCACCCCCTTGGTCTTGTGATGCAAACTTTCTACCTAAAGCTGGGCGGCAACATTTCAAAGGAACATGTCACTGTTATTCCTTGGAAACTAATTTTATCTAAGGGACCTGTCTGGGCTCTCATTATCTCCCATTTCTGCCACAATTGGGGAACTTTTATTCTGCTAACGTGGATGCCTACTTATTATAACCAGGTTTGAGAATTGCAGTCAAATCTACCCGCCGTCCTGTCATAATTTTTTGGTGCTACTTAATCTATACACTACCTGTCTGCAATGCTGTGCATTAGATTCCTAGAGAACATCCATACTTTTTCATCAATGTTGATACTCCAAATTACAAGATCCGCATAGATAATGCGTAGCCATATACTAGCCACTAAATGCAACCAAATGGGACAGATAAAATAATCTTTTTCTATTTGGATGTTGATTGTTTCCTCAGGTGCTGAACTTCAACCTAACAGAATCTGGACTACTTTGTGTATTGCCATGGTTGACCATGGCTGTGTTTGCGAAATATCACTAGGTTTTCTTTTTAGAAACTTTGGAAATTTCAACTGTGCAGATAATGCAATCAATTGGATTTTTGGGTCCTGCCTTCTTTCTTTCACAGCTGAGCCGTGTTAATATGCAATGGAAGACTGTCCGCATTGATGCTGTGTTTTAGTTTGAAGTCGTTGATTTAGTTCAATTTCAAATATGTTTATCATATGTCATTAATTATATTTTCATAATTTTTTTGATTATTTAGGTTTACTTGGAGGATGAAGTTGTTAACTGGACGAAGGGGAGGACGAAGTGGTCAGGAAGCAACTCGATGCCACCGGAGTTTTGGATCCTTCCGTCCTTCCTTCCAATGCATCCCGGTGAGTTGACTTTTCAAGACTCAGTTCTACATATCTATATATATTTATATGTATGTATACCTCTGTATAATGTTGAATGTCTCGTGAATGCAGAAAAGATGTGGTGTTACTGTCGGATGGTGTACATGCCAATGTCATATCTGTACGGAAAACGGTTTGTTGGTCCGATCACTATTATTTATGGGTTGCTGAGGACGGAATGAAAATGCAGAGCTTTGGAAGTCAACTATGGGATACGGGTTTCGCAATTCAAGCACTGTTGGAGGTAGAAAATTTGAGATATTTAAAAGAACTTACATTTTCTTTATGTTCTGTCTTGAAATTTCCCTTTAGGACATATTTGTGATGTTGGTTTACTTTTACAATTTTGTTTCTATATGAATTGTACGTGGAATTAATTTGTAAAGTAAACAAGAAATAAATTTTATTTATATTTGGTGTGACTAGTGCTTTTACGAGTTGATCCAGCACGTAGGTTGAATGTGAATTAGGGAAAGCTCAGAAAAACAAAATTTATTAAAAAAAAAAAAAAACTTTTCACAACGTTTTAGAAACGTTGTAGAAAACCTTAAAACAACGTTTCTAAAACGTTGTCTTAGACCCTATTACAACGTTTATGAAAAATGTTGTCAAAGATATGACGACGTTTTTAAAACGTTGTCTTAGACCCTATTACAACGTTTATAAAACGTTGTCTTAGACTGGGACCTAAGACAACGGTGGATGACACAACGTTTTCAAAAACGTTGTCAAAGGTCTTTAACAACGTTTAAAAAACGTTGTGAAAGCCCATTTTTGTTGTAGTGATAAAGTAACATTGGTCATAAGTAAACGTAATACCTGTTTTAAAAAAATAAAAGCTCGTTTTTACCCATTTTTTTCAAATGTAATACAAACTATATGTATTATTTTTGAAATGTAATAACTTATGTATATGAATGTAATAGTTTATACAAGTAAATGTAACACTTTGATAGATGAAATTGTAACATATTTCTATAATAAGTATTACTTTTGCCAAACGAAGAAAACATAGGAAAAAACATTATTACTTTTCTGTATATATGTATTACTTTAATGTATACAAATTATTACTTTAAGTATTACTTTTGCCAAACGAAGAAAACATAGGAAAAAACATTATTACTTTTCTGTATATATGTATTACTTTAATGTATACCAACTATTACTTTAATGTATACAAACTATTACTTTAATGTATACAAATTATTACTTTATGTTGGCTGAAGGATTGGGCCAAGGCAAAATGTGGGGCGATTCCGGCAGGCGACCGCCCATTCCGGCAGGCGGCGCCCATATGCAAAAAGCTTGGGCGGAGGCGTGGGTTGGCTTTGTTGGGCGGGTGATGGATCAGGATCCGACCCGTCTCATGGATGAGACGGATTTTCATGTTCTCACATGAGTTTTTGTCATTATCTAATGACAAATAAATAAATTTTTATGATTGTGTGTGAACGGTATAAACCGAGCAACGAACATGGGTTTGCCCGAACTTGGGCCCAACTATATTGGGCAGTGGATAGTCTAATTATGAAGTATTAGGGCCGAGTAAGATCTTCCTCGTACGCCGAGGAACATTTATCTCGGCCTTCTATCATCATTTTTGGGCCGCCATATCGGAATTACCGAGGAAAGAGAAGTTATTTGCTCGGCATATATGCAAGTGACGAGGAAAGAAAATCATTCTCCCCGGCATATCTCTGTGTCGGCCATTTACCAAATGACGAGGAAACAAAGTCATTTTCCTCGGCTTATTTGCCAAAGGCCGAGGAAAATCATTTGCCTTCCTCGGCGTTCCGGCTAGCAGTTACAATCCTTATTCAACAAGGATTATACAGTTGTAACCCCATCAAGATTACAATTACCAATAGCAATTCAAGTCAAACAATGACTCCTTAACAGATATAATTCTCTTAAGATTATATCTTATCTATTTACAAGTTCATTCCAACATGGATTCTATCTATCCATTCCTATAAATACAAGCCCCATGGCTCATTATTCGGTACGTTACTTTTTACATTGGAGAAACTCTGTCAATTTGATTTCTCTAATATCAACCGTGAACTTACTCTCACGCCGGAGGGCCTTTAGCCGGATCCGCCCCGGCTTAGTTTACGTGTTTTCTCTTATTTTCAGGCCTTGCAATCGCCGGAGCATTCGACGCTTGGATTTGGGCTGTTTTGACGATTTTGGCATCATCAATTGGTTCCATTGCCGGGAAATCGATTCAAACACCCTTTGTTTGGCTGGAAAATCTACTTTGAAGCTATTTTCCGTTGGATTTGTTCTTGATTGAAATCGGAAATTTTTGCTCAGACAGGCTCTGTTCTTGATTCGGTCGAAATTTGTAAACTTCCACGGAAAGCTGCATTAATTCGGCCGGAGCTGCTAGTTCACGTACGAAGCAAAATTTGTGGCTTGAAATTTTGTGTTGGAAAAATCACAATTGGTACATTAATTTTTGGTTAAAATTTGCCCTAAATTTAACCATAAATTCGGTTACAGTGAAATTGTGATTTTTGGAAAATTTCGCATTTAATAATCTTTGTGAATCATAATGGACGGACAATTCACAAGTGTTACGGTGAGGATCCCACCCAGGTGAATGGAAACACGGAGCCAGGAGCCATTGCCTCCTCCTCCTCTACCTCAGCCGATGCCATTCCTCCCCTTGCCATGACTCTTCGTTCCATGGGTCGGGCAAATGCCGAGGAGAGGGCAATGACCTTCCTCGTCCTACTCGTGCTCGTGGGAAGCAAGCGGGAAGGAAGAAAACAAAGAATGCGACGCCGGTCAAGCGGGGAGGATCTCGGCCCGTTGGCCAAGCGCTCTTTGTTACACAAACAAATGGAGACTTTGCAAAGGATGTATGAAACGCAAGTTGCTCTGTTGCAAATGGACCCCGAGATCATTCCATGGCTCCCTTCATTGTACCATCAATGGGCCCACCTTTGAGAAAGGCAGGGGAGAGCATCGAGGCTCCTCCCACGAAGGCGCTGAACTACAATGCTGGCTCCCGGGGATTCTCCTCGTCCTCGGCATAACGGTAAGCGAAGGACCACGTGGTCGACACGAGAAGCCAAATAACTCCTAGGGAAGAGGAAGTGAACTCCGAGGACCTAAGGACAAGACTCGGCTTGAATAGGCGCCTATCCCTGCTCGCCTCATCATGACACCTAGGCGTCCGCGTCTCCTCGAGCTCGTCGGCCGAGATTCTCCTCGTCCTCATCGTTCGGATTCTCGTCGTCCTCGTCGGCCGGACTCTCCTCGTCCTCGGCATCGAGAATTTGCTAGGCCAAGGACCCCGAGCCCTACGGGGATGATACTTGGCGCACAAGACACGGAACCGAGACGTGATAGGGCCCCCTCCAGGACGTGATGGCCACGAGACATGAAGCGGAGCACGGTAGGGCAAATGATCGCCCTAAAGACAAGTCGATCGAAGTTCCCAACGAAGCACTCGCTCAAGCGGTGAGAAGGAAATAGAAACAAAGCAATGGGAGCTATTGAAAGCAAAATTTGGATGATATGGAGAGGGAAAGAAATATAATGATGACGATTATGATTGGGCCACACGTCCGTTTTCCTTGAGGATAAGCTGCTTTGGCACCTCCCCATCCTAACCTCAAGCTCCCAAATTTCGAGAAATATAACGGAACCACCGACGCCAAGGACCATGTGCAAAGTTTTGAACAAACCATGAATCTCCTCACCTTCGATGACTTGCTCTGCAAAGCTTTCGCGAGCACCTTTTAGGAACGACTTTGACCTGGTTCCGTGAGCTCAAGAAAGGTTGCATCGATTCTTTGGAGGGGCATGAGGAGAATGTTCTTAGATCATTTTGCCACGGGTGGGAAAAGGAAGATGAGATTAACCGACTTGGCCAACATTGAGCAAGGGAAAGGAGAGACCACCCTCGGCTACTACAATAGGTTCCGAAAAATGGCGAGATCAAGTCGAAGAAAGCCTTGCGATAGGGAGGTCATAGTTTGCTTCAACTCGGGTTAAAATGCTGGCCCCCTCATTTATGAACTCTCGGCCCGGGGAACCCGGTTCCAAGGCCGAATTATACAAAGTGGCTTATGCCATTTCCATGGGCGAGGACAAGACAAAGAAAAGGGGTGCGACAAGACGGAACTGAAGCAACTAACTCCAGACGGAATGACAATGGGAACGGCAAGAAAGGAAAGAATAGAACCGGAAGCACGAGAAGGCTGGAGTTCACCCCTCTTACAAAGCCCGTCTCCGAAATCATGCGAGATGGTGAACCTTCCTCCACCTCGTCCGTGACGATAACCCAAAGTATCCACGCAACAAGAACAAATCTTGTGATTTTCACAAGGACAACGGGCACACCACCGATGGTTCTTGGGCCCTTAAGAAGATAATCCAACAATGGGTTGATGAGGGAAAGTTAGACCGTTATGTCATGAAGAAAGATGGCAAGCGAAAGCGGAAGCAAGAGGAGAGTGAAGATGACTCCAAGAGTGAGGATGAAGATCGAAGGCCTCCTAGGGCTAAACTACATGTGATCCGTGAAGAGGTGACCTCCACCGGAAAGCTAAGGGACCGGATCCACGAGCTAAGCAAAGTATACCATGTCCCTGCTTGGATCCATAAAGCGAAGAAATCATTAGTTTTCTCCGAATGAGTTGGCGGGAAGTCGAGCGGCTCGTGAGCGGCCATTGGTCATCAAAGGTCGAATTGACAATGTTGAATCCGAAAGACTTCTTGTTGACACGGGGGCCTCCGTGACATCTGTACTATTCGGCCTTCCAACAAATGGGGTTGAAAGACACTTCGCTAGAGCCATATCATGGAAGGCTTGAAGGATTCACCAACCGTAAGGTTGGGGCAAAGGAACCGTAGAACTAGAACTCGAAGTCGGCGATCATCCCTTCCGAGCCAAAGCTACTGTCACTTTTATAGTCATGGATCGACTAGTGACTATCATGCGATTATCGGCATTCCAAGTCGAAGCCAAACTTGGGATGGTAGCCTCCACTTCCTCACCAACGAGTTAAATTTCCCACTCGTGCTTTGGCATTGGATGCGTGAGGGCAACCCCCAAAGATTTCTTGGAACATGTTGTCAAGAGCCGAAAAAGTCAAAAAGCATGGAGATAGATACGCCCGAGGAGAACATCAAGATCACCAAATCTCGAGAAGACCACGGAAACTAGCTCTAGAATGAACTATATCCGTGAAGTATGGGAAAGTGAGGAAGAGGAACCTATGGTCCTAGAAATTGTGGATGACCAAGGCATAACTCTACCCACGCTGGAAGAAGAGCCTATGGTCCTAGAAGCTGCGGATGACCGAGGCATAGTTCTACCCATCTCAGGAAGAACCCATTCTCGTCAATGACCAGAACTCGGGGGCCAACCATGACTCGGGGAAGAACGATCTTCCAGGACATCGATAAACTTATGGAGGAAGAAGGCCTCAATGTAAACGACAATGAAGGGAGGAGAATCGGAAGAGATCATCATCGAATCTCTGGAATTTCGAGACGGACCAGAAATGAAGCACTGTAGATGAGCTAGAAGAGGTAGTCATTAATCCTGACTATCCTGAACAAAAAATCAAGCTAGGAGGCCGGCTATCACGGGAAGAGAAAGAAAGAATCATATCCCTCTTGAAAAAGCAGTCTCGACGTCTTTGCTTGGAGAGTCGAAGACATGAGGGGATCAATGAAGAAGTAGCCCTCCACCGCTTAGAAGTTGATCCTTTAGCGAAGACCATCTCCCGACGAGGAGAAATTTTGCAAGGGACAAGGAGGAAGCTATAAAAGAAGAGGTGCAGAAATTACTCGGCGCCGGAATAATTCGCAAAGTCAAATACCCCGTTTGGTTGGCTAATGTCGTTATGGTGAAGAAGCAAAATGGGAAATGGCGCATGTGCATGGAGCTTTGCGATCTAAACAAAGCTTGCCCCGAGGACGGCTATCCTCTCCCGAGAATTGACAAGTTAGTGGACTCCATTTACGGACACCAAACTCTCGGCTTCTTAGATGCCTACTCGAGGCTATCATCGAGATAAAAATGGCGAAAGAAGACATCGAGAAGGCGCCTTTCAAACACACTGTGGGAATTTACGCTACATCATGATGCCTTTTGGGCTCAAGAATGCTTTGGTGCCACTTACCAACGGATGGTAAATCAAGTTTTTGCAAGTCGAGATAGGTAGAAACATGGAGGCTTATATTGATGACATGGTCATAAAAACCAAGGAAGGAAGCCACGTTCTGACTTAGAAGAGACCATTCACAATCTCAGAACCAACAACATGAAAGGCTGAATCCGAGCAAGTGCGTGTTCGGAGTTGCTGAGAGAAATTTACGGGCTTCATGGTTTCCCGAAAGGGGATTGAAGCAAACCCGAGAAAAGATCAAGGCGCTCATTGACATGAAGGAACCTACCACCATCAAGGAGGTCCAAAGACTTAATGGAAGAATTGCGGCCCTTGGAAGATTCATCGCGAATCCGCCGAAAAGTCACTGCCTTTCTTCAAGGTATTGAAGGGCACCAAGAGCTTCTCCTGGACTCCTGAATGCTCGGAAGCATTCCCCCGGTTGAAGGAGTACTTGGGTTCCCCTCCCTTGCTTAGCGATCCGAGCTACCGGTGAGATGCTATACGTCTTCCTAGTTGCCGCGATCACGCTCGCATTTGTCTTAGTTCGAAAGGATGAAGGAATTCGAAGCCCGTCTACTATGTCTCAAAGGCTCTGTCCGATGTAGAAAGCAGATATTTTAATGTGGAGAAGGTAGCATACGCACTGGTCATTGCTTCAAGGAAGCTGCGTGCATATTTTTACGCACCCTATCACCGTCTACACCCAATGAACCATTGAAGAAAATCCTTCACAAGTTGGACGGCTCGGGACGTCTCCTTAATTGGTCAATCGCTCTAACGGAGTTTGATATCACTTACCAACCAAGGAAGACCCTCTTAGCACTGGCCTTTGGTTGACTTCATGGTCGAGGCGCCTTTATGGGTGAGCATCTCCCCACCTCCGGAAGCAAAAGCAGCGCCGGAGGAAAAGACTCTCCCATTGAACTCCCATCCAATGTTGGATCCTGTATACGGACGGATCGGCTACCAAGGAAAGAAGCGGAGGCTGGAGTAGTACTAGCAAGCCCGGAAGGAGAATATACTATACAAGATGCCATCCGCTTCGGGTTTCTGCCTCTAACAACCAAGGCGAATACGAGGCTCTCATATTTGGCATTGAGTTGGCCTCCTTCTATGGAGCAACTAAGGTGGGCTGCTTTACGTGACTCCCGGCTTGTTGTCAAACAAGTGAAAGGAGAATATAACACTCGAGATGTAACCCTTGCCAAGTATAGAGACCTGGTCCTAGATATGACGAAGAAAATGGAATTTTTCGAGCTCAAGCAGATAGGAAGGGAAGACAACCAAGTCGCAGACGTTCTCTCCAAACTAGCCACCATGGATGTGTCTCCTTCGGAGACCAACCCATATGTAGTTTATCTTGAGGAACTGCGTATGAAAGATTACAAGTCATGCTTACGGACGAGGAAGAGAGATCTTTGGATCGATGACTACATCGAATACATTGAAAAGGAGAAACTCCCAGAAGATGATGATAGAGCCAAGCTTATCAAGAAGAGGTCTCCAAGATTCGTGGTGATGAACGGAGTCCTCTACCGAAGATCTTTCACGAAGCCCCTGCTAAGGTGTGTCTATCCCAAAGAAACTGAGAACCTCTGGCGAAGTACATGAAGGTGTTTGCGGCGGACACCGGGGGCGGAACCTTAGCCGACAAAATCATATCGCTAGGTTACTGCGGCCAAACCTAAGGGAAGACGCGCATGCCTATGTTCGAAAATGTGACAAATGCGAAAGGTTCTCGACATTCCAAGACTACTGCGGTCGAGCAAACACTTGTAATACCTACGTGGCCATTTGATATGTGGGGAATCGACCTCATTGGACCCTTCCCACCCGCCCGTGGTAATTGCAAGTACGTGATAGTAGCTGTTGATTACTTCTCCAAGTGGATAGAAGCCGAGGCATTGGCCAAGATAACGGAAGAGAACGCGATCAACTTTGTTCATGACAACATACGGTGCAGATTTGGCCTTCCGCATACAATTGTTTCGACCGTGGCCTCCAATTCTCCACGGCATTTACAACCGGGTGGGAAGAGTCAAAGTACGCCATGCAAAATCTTCGGTTAGCGAGACCCCAAGGCAATGGTCAAGCGAAGGCGCCAACAAGCGGTCCTAACCGCCCTCACCAAGAATCTTGAAGGACGCGAGGGTAGATGGTTGGACGAACTTCCCCCTAGCTTTATGGGGCTATTCGCACAACCACCGAGGGGCCAGGAAACCCCATTCGCACTAACCTTCGGTTACGAGGCTATGGCACCGGCAGAGATGGCCGTCCCTACGGTAAGGAACTCCCATTATGATGAGCAAGTCAACAAGGTCAATAGGCTCCTAGACCTGGACACGATAGATGAAAAACGACTAGGCTGCGAGATGAGGATGGTGAATTACAAGCAAAGGACCAAGGCATATCACGACAAGAGGGTCATCAAAAGAGTATTCCAAGTTGGTGATTGGGTACTTAGAAAGATCGAAGCCGGCTGGTCGGAAGGCGAAACGGAACAAGCTCTCCCCAAATTGGGAAGGTCCCTATATCATCACTCAAGTCATCAGAAGGGACCTCTGATTGAGGACCGAGGAGGGGAAGGATCTCAAGCATCCATGGCATTCGACAACCTTAGAAAATATTATCACTAGTCTAGTTTATTACGCAATAGATTAGCTCTTTATTTTCGGTCTTTTATTTTCGGTCTTTTGTTTTCTTTTTGTCTTTTTAGTTGATAGGATCGCGGTTCTATGTAATCGCACTTGGTTCTATGAAAGCGGTTTCTTCCCGACATGCAAAGCAACTATCGGCTCTTCACCCCGGCCACGGGAAGATGAGGACATTACCTCGGATTCTCCGATACACAATAGCCAAGACCAAGGATCTTCCTTGGCACGATGGCTTACCAAGCTGCCAAGACCGAGGTCCTCCTTGGCACGATGGCTTAACAACTTCAAGACGAGGATCCTCCTTGGCTTTCCGATGGCTTAACAAGCTGCGAGACCGAGGTCCTCCTTGGCACGATGGCTTAACAATTGCCAAGACCAAGGGTCCTCCTTGGCACGATGGCTTACCAACGGCCAAGACGAGGATCTTCCTTGGCAGCTCGATGGCTTACCAACCGCCAAGACCGAGGTCCTCCTTGGCGATGGCTTAACAAATGCCAAGACCAGGGTCCTCCTTGGCACGATGGCTTACCAATGCGCCCAAGACCAAGGATCTTCCTTGGCACGATGGCCTACACACCGCCAACACCAAGTGGACCACCTTGGCTCGACGGCACTCAATATATCCCGTCGAGGGCCGCATGATTCGGGATACCAGCGCAAGACCAAGGAACCACCTTGACCGATGGGCTTACAACTCTTCCAGTCAAGGGTCCATCTTGACTTAGGAGACTAACGGCCAAGGCCGAGGACTTTCCTCGGCCTAATGGCTGATAAACCTCCTACCATGAATCTACTCGATTCGGGATTACAACATTCAAAGCCAGGAAAACTTCCTCGGCCCAAATGAAGTACAAGTATAGTTACGGTAGGGAATCTTCCTCGGCTAACCACGTGCTCCACAAGGAACAAGGGACCTTCCTCGGATCCCACCTTCCTAAGGCTAGTGCATAGCATACCAAAATATAACCAAGTCAGTAAAGTGACAAAGAATAATGACAAAGGATTTTTTCATTGATATTCAAATGGAAATTACAAGATCCTATTGTCTATTACAAAAAAGCAAAAAAGGAAAAACTATCCTAAGACTGCTGAGCATCCTCAAAAGGCTCTTCTAGCCAGCTGGTATTAATGGAGCCAGGAGGAGGAAGGGTCGTTTGATGGGCTTGGGCATCAGCTTCCTCGGCTGTTCCCCTTACCTCGGCCTCTAGGTCCTCAGGCTCGTCGGCGTCTTGGATCGCCTCCACCAGGTCTTTAATATTGCCGGGGACAACAGAAGCCGGCTTCCACACTTCCCTGCAAGCATGGGCATCCTTGGCAGCCATCAGCTCCATGTTGCTCTCGGAATAAGGGACCAAGTGATGGAGTGCCCTGACCTCCTCGGCATATTGATCCCTGCAAATTAGCTGGGCAATCTTGTTGATGTCCAGACCAGTGGAGGGATCAGCTAAAATGCTCCGGGCCAAGTGGAGGTAGCCATCCTCGAACATGGTGGCTGTTTGCTCGTCAACAGCCTCTCTGAAGGCCGAGCTGGCCATCATCAGTTCTTTGAAAGCCGAGCTCTCCTTGAACCGAGCTACGGCCTCCTCCTCCCCCAGGCTGGAAGGGTAGCTTCCGAGTCCTCGGCACTTTGCCTCGGCTTCGGCCTTGAGTGCAGGCTCGGCCTTATCTGCCTTGGCACAGGCAAGCTCTTCATTTTGAGTAGGAGATGTTCCTCGGCTTTTGACCTTTCTTCCTCGGCCCTTTTACCTCGGCCTCAACCTTGGCCTTGGCCGCTGCAAGCTCAGCATCCTTGGCTTCTAAAAGTTTGGCCAAGGAAGACTTTTCTTTTTCGCTCTTTGCTTGAGTTTGCCTTGGCCTCATTCGGGCGCCTTGTCTTCTTCTTGGCCGGCACATTCTCGTACGCCGTGGCCCGAATCCAAGCGAAAGATAAATCATCGTTAAGAAGACAAATCCAATATCAAAGACAATAACCCAGAAAGGGATCAACATTTACCTCGGCGATCAAGAGTCCCTTGTGGCAAAGCACAGTATCCTCGTTAGGACCCTCTTTGCAAAGGGTTTCATAAGCATCCTCGTCCATAGCCCTTTGGATAGGAGCTCGGCCCAATCTCACCAAGGGTCCCTCCCTTGCCCGAGGGGAGTCCCCTAAGGCGAGGAATACCAAGGGACATGCTTTTGGCCGGCTCGTCGGCCTCTTCAACGATCTTGACCCGGCGAACGGTCAAGGGAGGGGGAGCATCAACTTCAGGGGCCGCACTGACGCTTGCCCGTTTGGCCGCCGGCTCCTCGGCGCTGGCACTTGGAGTTCTTTTGGAGCCTGACCTCCTTTGGACGAGGTTAGCTTCCTCGGTTGCCTCTTCCTCGGCATCAACATGGAGGCTATGCCCCTCTACAGTTGATGGGTTGGTTTGATTATCAGCAGCCGGTTCCTCGGCATCCACTTCCCCGTGCAATTTAAGGGGAAGGGGTTGGTCAGTCTGAACATTAAGGATGAGGTTACGTGCATTAGCATCCTCCCTCCTTTCTGTCAGAGCGGCTTTCTTGCTCAACCTCCTCTTCCTCTTCACGAGCTCTTGAGGACTAAGTCTCTCCATTTCGAGGGCGGCTTCTTCCTCGCGATTAAATGCAGTAAAGACAAGGAAGAAATGGTCGAAATACGAGCAAGGAAATTCAAGGTCAAGTACGAGCAAAATAATATGACGCAAAAATTACAAGTGTCCAAGATAAAAATTTACGTCCAACAATGTTAGGTGCTCCAATACATTGGTCACGGGGGCTCATCATGGCACCTAATACAATCCTCGTGGAATACGAAGCCTGGATGTACCGTCCAATCGTTGAAGCGACGCCCTCTTTTAACATTGACGAGGGGAGCCACCCCGTCCTCGTTCCCCGGCATCAATCCTGCCTGGATATAGAAATGATCCGAGGATTCAACTTGCTTCCAATCCGGGACCCCTACCTGGCAAACTCTTCCAGGCAGCTTGATCAAATCTTTGGTCCACCCGTATTGTTGGACGGCAAAGGAGGAGGTTGGATCATCGCAAGGAGATTGGAACTCCCAGCCTTGGCGGCTCTCAACGCGGATAACGTGGTTATCCCAGCCTGGAACTTTACTGGACATGGGAAGAAGCAACTTGGGTTTCCTATTGGCACTCCTAATAACTACAAGCCATTGTTCCTTGATGACTTGGACAATGTAGAAGTGACGGAAGGCTCCCATGGTCGGTTCATAGCCTAAACTACGGCAAAGAATGATGAAGCTAACCAGAACCCTAGTACCATTGGCTCCTAGCATGGCCGTGCCTTTGCCTTTACATCATCCAAAAACTCACGAATGAAGGGGTGCAGGGAAGACGGAGTCCCTGTTGAAACTGTTTGAAATAAAAATGGACGTAATCTTGGCTATAATAGAAGGCCGTCTCTTCTTTCTCCGTCTTCGGCTCGATCTTGCCCATATAAGTTAATTTATATTCAGCATGATCCACTTTGTACTTGGTGTGCAGCCTCTCAACCATGGGATCCCCAGGTTTTGGTGCCTTCTCGATTTGCTTTCCTCGGCTACCTGCTCCTCGGCCTCTTCTTCGGACAAGGCGGGCATCAGCTTGCGCACCTTCAACGAAGGCATTAACTATTTGAGTAGACGAGGAGGGCTCTCCTTCTCTTCCCGTCATATCTGCATGGGACGAGGAGACAAAATTATTTACCTCGTCAATGGCTGATTAAATGACGGGGAAGGAAGATTCCCCTCCTCGTCATTCCATAAGGCCGAGGAAGGAAGATTTCCTTCCTCGTCATTTCATAAGGCCGAGGAGGGGGCCGTACCTCTCAGACGCTCACGCATTTCGCGATTGGAGGCCGGGTAGAACAGTTCGATGTGCTCCACCATCTCAGCCCTATCCCCAAACACTATAATATTTGGTGACCCAGAATCAATCATATCTATTCTTGTGGAATCCGGGTATTGGATGAATAAACGAGAGCGACCATAACCCCTCAACTGCTTGCTTATATCATCCAAGTTCAGCATCAACCATGGACCCCTTTCTCGTCGATAAACCCTCAGATTGCCCGTATGATATCCATAACGGAATCGGGGGGAATGGTCCCAAGAACGAGCCATTTCTAAAGGGAATCAAAGATTAAAAAGGGGGAAGTTCATTCAATATTCAAAGAAGTTTAAGAAGATACAAAGAAAATCAAAAATTTGAAATTTTGAGAGTTGAAACAAAAATTCTTGAAGAAAAGATTGAATCTTCAATAATGGCGGTTCATGTTCTTGATTCACATATGATTTCTCCTAACAACCCTAGAAGACGCTAAAGAAGGAAAGGAGTTCGTGAGAAGGGAAGAAAGTCATACCTGAGTTTACAAGAACGATTGGAATCAACTGCGAGAATGCAACTTCGTAGGAAAAATAGAGCTCGCCAGGAAGCTGGGTTCAAGATCGGCTGGCTGTTTCGCCGGTGAGTTCTTGCCAAATGCTCTCAATTGCTTGGGGTTTGTAAAGAGTAAAATGAAAGGGGTTTTAGCTTTTATACCTCCCCAAATTGGGTCGACCCATGGGTAAAGTGTAAATTCGGGTGAGGCGCCCCAAGAATTAAATGCTAAACACAGTTATCAAGGCGTGACAAGACTGGTGGGCCCCAGGTCATCATCAGAATAGCAACCGTCAGTTACCCGACCAAGGACACGCGTCAAACATGTTCGTATTCCATATGCCGATGCCGAGCTAACTTTCTACTCGTCTAAGCCAAGCTAGAAAGTTGGGGGCCAGCAAACGGTATAAGCAGAGCAACGAACATGGGTTTGCTCGAACTTGGGCCCAACTATATTGGGCAGTGGATAGTCTAATTATGAAGTATTAGGGCCGAGTAAGATCTTCCTCGTACGCCGAGGAACATTTATCTCGGCCTTCTATCATCATTTTTGGGCCGCCATATCGGAATTACCGAGGAAAGAGAAGTTATTTGCTCGGCATATATGCAAGTGACGAGGAAAGAAAATCATTCTCCCCCGGCATATCTACGTGTCGGCCATTTACCAAATGACGAGGAAACAAAGTCATTTGCCTCGGCTTAGTTGCCAAAGGCCGAGGAAAATCATTTGCCTTCCTCGGCGTTCAAACTAGCTTGATTACAATCCTTATTCAACAAGGATTATACAGTTGTAACCCCATCAAGATTACAATTACCAATAGCAATTCAAGTCAAACAATGACTCCTTAACAGATATAATTCTCTTAAGATTATATCTTATCTATTTACAAGTTCATTCCAACATGGATTCTATCTATCCATTCCTATAAATACAAGCCCCATGGCTCATTATTCGGTACGTTACTTTTTGCATTGGAGAAACTCTGTCAATTTGATTTCTCTAATATCAACCGTGAACTTACTCTCACGCCGGAGGGCCTTTAGCCGGATCCGCCCCGGCTTAGTTTACGTGTTTTCTCTTATTTTCAGGCCTTGCAATCGCCGGAGCATTCGACGCTTGGATTTGGGCTGTTTTGACGATTTTGGCATCATCAGTGTGGAAGCTTGATATACATTAATATACATTAATGAGTCTCGATCTAATCGTTTAAACTTTTAGTTTAAGTGGTAGTTTTGCATGTAATTTAGTGTATTCTTTATAAAATTGTAATAATATTTATATTTCTTAAAATTAATGATATATAGAATTTCATGTTTGGATAAGAAGGAATGTATTTTTTTTTTATTAATGTATATGATAAATGTTTAGAATTTCATGATCGATCATTAAAATTTCATAAAATGTTAGCTAAAAATCAATCAAGTGATGTAAATATTTAAATAGCACGTTATTTTTTTATTTTTTTTTTATAGATTCTTGAGAAAGACACTGGCTTTATATTAAGAAAAAAAATTACAATTCCCCCCATTCCCTCCCCTCAGGTAAAATAAAATTAATTATTTTAAATTTATTTTTAACAACTCGCATCTTCCACCACCACCACCTCTAAAGGTCAAAAAATATATTTTTTATTCATTTTAAAATTATATTTTAACAACTCTCCACTCTCAAGCAAATTTTATATTATTTATATTAAAATTATTTTTTAACAACCCTCACCACCCCCAATACCCCCCCCAATACCCCGACCCCCACCAACCGCCAACCCTTCTCCCACGGTCAAACATTTTTTTACTAATAATTAATTTAATTTATTTTTTAACAACTCCTCCCACCCAATCCCATTCCCCCACTCTCGGCTACCCACCCTACACCTCCCCCACACCTACCCCACCCCCACACCCTACCCTATCACCACCCTAGCCTACCATTATTTTACCTTTTACATTTTCCCCACCACCCTACCTTACTCCTACTCTATCCCACACCCACACACTTCACCCATTCTCAGGTGTAAATTCAGGATTTTGAAATCGCGTGACTTGAAATTTAAAAATATTGCAAACAATAATAACAGTAAAAAATTACTTCATATAAAAAAAAAAGTTACATATAGTGGGTGACTTATGTAAAAAAAAAAAATTGACCTCAAAAAAGGTTAGATCCGCCCCTGCCCCTACTAATCCCCACCTCCTACCCTACCATCCCACAATCACCCTATCTCACCCTATATTTTTCAATTTATCTCAAATTGTGTTTTTATCGAAAAATATTTTTCTTTAATTTATTAAACATATGGAAAAAAAATTCGAAAAACGTTTTCCTTATCAAAAAGTCGAAAACATGTTTGATGCCGCAAGAAAAGTGCTTATCAATCTTCCTCCACATGGCAGGACTGATCACCTGGCTCCTTGACCTGAAATCAGAACCCACGACTAGCCGGATGTGTCTCCGGCTTAGACCCTCGGGCGTGAGAGTAAGTATTGGATAATGGGAGAGCAAAACGTATTAAACAGAGTATATTCAAATAGCAAAATTGCAGTTACCTTGGCACCGTTGGTAGTGATGATGTATTTATAGGTGTTGACCGTTGTATTTTTGGTGGTGCTACATGAGCTCCGAGATTTTAGCGACAGTTATGAGTAATGGGAACGTGCCTATAACAGTCCCTGATTTGTAGGAATGCAGTTATGGAAAGATTTAACCCACGTGCGCCCACATTAGTTAGGTCGACGCTTGTTGATTAGGTCGAGGTCGCCATTTGAGGAATGGTCGACCTGACTGACAGGTAGAGCATGGATCGTACCCGTATTAGAACTCGGATCTTCAGGTCGGACTAAGTTAGGTCGGGACCTGATAGGTCGGATGATGAACTTAGTCGACTGATACATGAGATGGGCCTTGGGCCATGTATTGATTGGGCCTAGCCCACAGGACATGTTAAGGTAATAAATCCTTGAAGATTGAGCCTTACTCGCTTGGACCAACTCGCTACTTTTGGTATGTTCAGTGACCCCCAACTTTCGAGTTGACTTTGTCGACTAGGAAGTTAAGGAAATTTTTTGATGGCAATTGCTGTTACTCGTAGGTCGCTACTCGTTCTGAGGTTTGGTCGACCCAAGATGACGTGGCACAATCCTGGACGTCAGCGATGAACGGCCAGAGATGAGGGAGCGCCGTATTTTGTAATGATTATAATTAGACGTTTGATAATCCGTCTTGGGAACCGTTTTCCCAATTAATATGGAAATTAAATTTTGAATTTCCCTTTGTCTTTTCCAATTCGGGAAGATATAAATTCAAGAGTCCTTCTCCATTTACAACTTTTGCTGTCTCTGATTCCTTGAATTCCGACGAGAATAGCGAAAAAAGGCAATCAGATAAATCAAAGCTTTTATCTCCGTCTGTAAACCCTCTTCGTTCGAGCTAATTTAAGGTATTCCTCTCCCCCCTCAATATTAGGGTTTTATTTCCGTAATTTCTTCAATTTCGCCATGGCTAGGACCTTTAGTACCGAACCTGGAGCTTGGTATGGGTATTGTAAAGTCAAACGTAGGGTTTATAAACACTTGAACGGAGAGTGGAGGGAGATGACCATGGAGGAATGTATTTCAATTTTGACCCGTTGGGGCTTGCATTTTTCTGAATTGACTTTGCCTGTGGGAGAAAGTTTAGGTACCCTAGGGACGAATGACCCAAGAGTTGAGTCCTTCCACCTCTTTCATGAGCTTCTTGACCACATTGCCATATTTTACATTCAGGGCCCCAATAAACCTTCCTTCCTTAGAAACAGAATTGGATTTCCGGGGGAATCTAGGTCGCCCCTTAATGTGTCAATTAGGTCCCATGAGACTTCATGTAGAACTGATTCCCCTGTCCCTCTTCTTGTACAGATATGGAGATTCAAGGAGAAGCCAATCCATCGACCTCGTCAAGCCCTCGTATTGTTGACGCTTTCGAGACCAATATGGTGCCAGGCAGGAACGAGAGGGGCTATATTCCCCAAGGGCCACTTAGAGGAAAACAGAATTTTCCCTCTAGACTGTCTATGATCTACAACTTCTATGAGGTGAACAGAGAGGAGTTCGATGTTACCCTTTACAGTAGGGCTGATTTCTTCAAACAGTGTAGTGACTACAAGACTAATTCCTCTAGGGTCCCCTTCTATTATGGTCAATTTGTGGCTGGCCTGAGATTACCCTTGGACCCCTTCATCAACGAATTCTTAGAGTGTGCCAATGCCCTACCCCTCCAACTGGGTGCCAATACATGTAGAGTCTTGGTTTGCTTCGCTATGGTGTGTCACTTCTTAGGGTACGAGCCCTGTATGAGAGTGTTTAGGGCATTTTTTGCTGTGAAGTTTGATAAGTTTCAGGGCATAAGTACCCCTTCAAAACCACACTCCCCCAAGCTGTTCATAAACTTACCTAGCAAAGTTAGTGGTTGGAACTCTCACGTAGCAGTGGTGGAGAGTAGGTTAGGTTGGGAGTTCCCCCTACCCAGTGAGGACACCCATGTGGTGAAGGATCAAGATCAGTGGGAACCTCATTGGCATAATGACCTGCGTCAGAAGCTAGTAGAGTTGGTCGCCGATAGACCCATCAGTTGGGAGGTTTTGGGAACCACCAAAAATAACTACATTCAGGCTGGCATGATGTTGGGGGATGATGATGTAGTGCCACTAGTTCCCATAGTGAGATGTCTGAGATATCCGGATTGGGTGACACATGCTCTAGCTAGGTTCGAGAGAGATTGTTCATTTTGCCGGAAGACCCCTAAGTACTGTAGGAAGCATGGGGAACATGTTGGTGGTAATGGCTTTCTCACCTTCTCCTTATTTGTATGTAGAATTTTTACTCGTCCCTTCGTTGCTCATGTGTGAAATCTTTATAATGGTGCTCCTGCTTGCTTGACTCTTGTGTTGAACTCTCTGCGTGTATCTTGTCGATTTCAGTGTAGGGCTCGTAGTTATATTGCTCGTATGTAGAACTAGTAGCTCGTACATAGAACTTATCTTTATATGTCGAGCTAACACTTTTCCTTTTTGTTTTTTGTGGAGTTTTGACTCCTTCTCAGGAAGCTAGCATGGGGAGAGCAGTTGATGTGAGGAAAAGCAAGAGAAGCCATGGAGCTGCCAATGCCAGAGAGAATCGAGAGACTGAAGGAGCCAAGAGGAATGATCTGCTGAAGCTAGTTGAAGAGGACGCCTCCAAGTTCATTCCTGCTGAGGAGAATTTGGAAGAGTTGGATGTTGCCCCAGAGGGAGAGCATGTTGAGGGAGGTGATGCCCAAGGCTCTAAAGAGGTCAACGTTGCTGGTGGGGAGGAGGACGAGATGAATGTGGAACCAGAGAGGGAGGTCGTCCGTACTAGAACTCGAGCTCAGGCCAGAACCAAAACTAAAACTAAGACCAAAGCTGCTTCTAAGGCCAAGTCCCCTATAATCGAGCTTGAGGATGAGGAGGATGAAGATGACACTGCCCCTCTTAGTAAGAGGATTAAGATCGGTCCGTCCAAGGTGAGCTCGACAGCTGATCAAGTCGATGCTAGTGAGCCAGTGGAGACCGAGATTAAGGGCCCCCAGTCCTCTCCTGTTCGTGTTTCTTATGCTGAGTTGATCCAGACTCGAGTTGACGAGCTGAGTGATGTGGCTCCTTTGACCAGGATCAACTGTTTGGCCAGGGAGTACCCGGAGCTGGAGTATGGACAGGCCGTGGTCAGGAGGGGGGCTGACCAGGACCTGATCAGAGAGTTTACCAACAAACCATTGACCCTAGAAGCCTGTCGTGCACGAGTCGGGCTGGCTTCCTCCTAGGTAACTCTTATGCTTTTAACGTACTTGTTCTTCTTACTTGTGTCTTTTCTTTTCTCCATTTTTGTTCGATCTAACCCCTTGTATTTACTCGTTATTTCAGTCTCTTGCAATGATAGATCTAGCCACCACTTATTGGAAGGTTGCAGAGGAGCAGGAGAAACTGGCCAAGTCCATGTTGGCTCGCAAAAACGAGGAGAAGGGGAAACTGGAGGGTGATCACGCTAAGTTGAAGGAGGACCATACCAAGTTGAGGGAAGAGTTTGACAACCTGAAGGAGATGCACTCAGATTTGGACAACTCCTATGAAGCTTTGAAACTTGTCAAGGATAATGAGATTAAGCTCAAGGAGGAGGCTTGGAAGAGCTTGGGAAAAGCCAACAATGAGCTCGCCCTTCTCAAGGAAGAGAAGAAGAAGGTGGTAGCTGATCTTGAGTTGGCCAAGCAACAGTTGGAGGAAGTGCCAGTCACCTTGGCGAAGAAATAAGAGGAATTGGATACTGCTCGTCATCAGTGGGAGGTGGATCTGACTAATGCTGTGAAAATTGCCAAGGACGAGGCGGTGAAGGCCTACAAAGAAAGCGACGAGCTCCATAATCAGATTACCAAGCAGGCGAGTTCATTTTGGGATGTGGGTCGAGCTCACATGGCTTGACGTATTGTAGTGGATCCTGCTTTTAACATCTCTGTTGAGCAACTTGCACAATGGGCTGCAGAAGATCCTTACAATACGGCAGCTCGTCCGGGCCATAGCTTGGTGCCCTATAATGACAACGACTTGGAGCTCATAGCTAAGGATGACGCGGCCGCCGAGGCAGAAATTTGGACACCTCCTGTTAATCCAGTGAACTTCATTGCCATCTTATCCGAGCTTGAGGAACCTGATTCACCTGCCCCTGACAGTGAAACTCCCAAGCAAAGGTTTTCAGAGTTGGGAAAACCCATAGGTCCCCAGGAACAAGAAGGAGATGGAGAAGGTCGAGCCAAGCTACCGCGATCAAACCGATGCCGATACGGCTTCATGAATTATTTGAATGAATTGTAATGAACAAGTCCCAAACACTTTTTTGCTTTTTGTCTTGAAATTATATGCATGCCTTGGCCCAGTTTTTGGGAGGCATAGAACATGTAATCTTATTTTGTGCAAGTCTTGGCCCGCTTTTGGGAGACTTGTAATCGTAGTCGACTTTAGATCTCTGAATGTTGTATGCTTTCAATTTCAGCATGTGTATGTCGAGCTAGTCGTAATAGGGCGAATAAGTTAACATAGACCTAGGGTTGACTTGATCTTCAAGGATTTAGTCGACCTCAGACTTGCAGGGATGTTTGTAAACGAGATTGACTTAGAGTCGAAACTGTTTTGAGAGTCCAAAGCTGACCATGAGTCGAGCTTATAAATGAAGTCGACATAAGATCGGACTTGTTAAAGGAACTAAACTGATCAAGAATCGAGTGTATTTAATCTAAGCCGACTAAGAGTCGAGCTTGTCAAAGTTGACTAAGAGTCGAACTCATTAGAGGGACAAAGCTGATTAAGAATCGAGCTTTATTGAAGCGAAGCTGACTAAGAGTCGAGCTTATTAAAGCGAAGCTGACTAAGAGTCGAGCTTGTTAGAACGAAGTCGACTAAGAGTCGGACTTGTTTAAGTGAACAAAGCTGATTAAGAATCGAGCTTGTTAAAACGAAGCTGACTATGAGTCGAGCTTGTAAAAGTTAGTGTAATACAATGTTGAGTCGAACAAAGGTGCAATTTTTATTGAAGTAGGGAAACGTTTACATCAAAATGAAGATCTAGAACTACGACGAACTCAAATGCTGCGAACTGAACTAATCTTTGGAACTTTAATCAAGAAAACTGAACTAGAAGTAGTATTTGATCAAGTGAGTAGCGTGCCATGGATGCTTCAATTCCTCGCCCTCTGGGTAAGCGATCATGTAAGTACCTTCTTTGACAACTCGAGTAACCACATAGGGACCTTCCCAGTTAGGAGATAGCTTATTCTGTTGGGTTCTTCTTCCTGTTGCCTCGATCTTTCTTAGTACGTAGTCGCCCACTTGGAATGATCTTGTTTTCACTTTCTTGTCGTGGTAACTCTTGGTTCTTTGCTTGTAGTTGACCATTCGCAGGTAAGCTGTATCTCGCTTCTCGTCGACTAAATCCAGGTCGATCAATCTATTGATGTTGTTCTGCTCCTGGTCGAAGAATGTTACTCTAGCAGTAGGAAATCTGAGCTCAGCAGGTGCCATGGCCTCTGATCCATATGTGAGAGCGAATGGGGTTTCCCCCGTAGGCCCCCGAGTGGTTGTGCAAACTGCCCAAAGAGCAAGGAGGAGTTCGTCCAACCAGTTATTGCGTCGACCTACGAGACCTGTCTTGAGTGCAGATAGAACCAGTTTATTCGCTGCTTCAGCTTGCCCATTTCCTTGAGGATAGGCGACGTAAGATTGCCAATGTTTGATTCCTACCCGATTCATCTCTCGTTTCGAAGGCTCGAGAACCGCAGCCGTTGTCAGACACTATAGCTCTAGGAAATCCAAATCTACACCAGATGAAGTCATGGATGAAGTTAATGGCATATTCCTCTGTGATGCGAGCTAGTGGCTTTGCTTCAACCCACTTGGTGAAATAATCTATGGCGACGATCGCATACTTGCAATTTCCCCGGGCGGGAGGGAAGGGTCCAATTAAGTCGACGCCCCACATGTCGAATGGCCAAGTTGCAATTACGGGGGTTTGCTCAGTCGTAGGCAGATGGGGTAGGTTGGCAAACCTTTGGCATTGGTCACACTGCTGCACAAAGTCATGGGTGTTCGCTCTCATGTGTGGCCGGTAGTACCCCAAAGTGATCAACTTGTCGGCTAGAGTCCTGCCCCCGGTGTCCACCACAAATTCCCACTGTACTTCATGCATCAGCGTAGTGATCTCTTGAGGGTGGATACACTTCAATAGTGGTCCAGTGTAGGATCTCCTGAATAGCTCACCTCCTTGAATGACGTACCTCGGAGCTTTCTTTTTGACAGTTCGAGCTTTCTTCTCGTCATTAGGCAGCTCGCCACTTTCTAGGTATGCCTTCATTTCTTCAATCCAGCACTTCTCATAAATCCAATTTCTCGAGGGATCTTCTATGCATTGAATTTTAACCCTTTCATAAGCTGGGCTTTCAAGGTAAGAGATGGGCTCTTCATGTGGCTCGTCTGATGTAGCTAACTTTGAGAGTAAGTCAGCTAACTCATTGTCCTCTCGACCAATCCTTTGGATCTCCCAGAATTCTAAGTCTTTTGTCAACTCTTTCACCAGGTCGCAGTATTTGATCAGAATGGAACTAAGTACCTCGTACTCGCCTCTAACCTGGTTGACTATCAGTTGAGAATCACAGTATGCCATGATTTTAGTCGCACCAAAGCACTTAGCGTACTCTATGGCAGCTACCAGAGCTTCATACTCCGCCTGATTGTTGGATGCACCGAACTTAAACCTTAGTGATTCTTCATACACTGTCCCAGACTCAGGCTCGATTAAAACAATTCCAGCTCCACTGACATTTTTTGTAGCTGACCCATCCGAGTAGACCTTCCAGCAATCGTCGGGTAGAGTAATGGCGGGCTGGGACTCTGGCTCTTTCCCTTTGGTTTTCTCCTTTTGAGCTCGCTGCTCGCCGTCCTCCTTGGTGAACGTAAGCTCGACCAAGAAATCTGCTAGAGCTTGAGCCTTCAATGCCTTTCGAGGTCGATACTCGATGTCAAATTCCGTGAGGGCAATTGACCAGTTGAGTAGACGACCTGAACTTTCTGGCTTGTGTAATATTTTTCTCAAGGGTGCATTCGTGAGCACCACGATAGGATGAGCCAAGAAATAAGCTCGCAGCTTCCTTGAAGCTACGACTAAGGCATATGCGACCTTCTCAGCATTGTAGTATCTGCCCTCTACGTCTGATAGGGCCTTGCTGACATAGTAAACTGGCTTTTGATGTCCCTCTTCTTCTCTAACCAAGGCTGCTGCAACTGACTTGTCGCCCACAGATAGGTATACGAACAAAGTTTCACCAGTAGTCGGGCTGCTCAATAGTGGAGGAGATGCAAGGTATTCTTTGAGTTGTTGGAACGACGAATGACATTCGGCCGTCCACTCAAAGTTTTTCATCCCCCTCAATGATTTAAAGAAGGGGAGAGACCTTTCAGCCGACTTGGCTATAAAGCGGCCTAGGGCTGCCACCCTGCCATTAAGTCGCTGCATCTTATTTACACTGGTTGGCTCCTTCATCTCGACTAGAGCCTTGATCTTCTCTGGGTTAGCTTCTATACCCCTCGGTGACACCATGAATCCAAGGAATTTGCCAGCTGCTACCCCAAAGACACACTTGCTAGGGTTGAGCTTCATGTCGTTTGCTCTCAAGTTGGCGAATGTTTCTTTTAGGTCGACCACGTGACGTCCGGTCTTAGTTTTGATGACCATATCGTCGACATAGGCCTCCATGTTTCGGCCAATTTGAGAGGCAAAGACCTTGTTCACCATGCGTTGATAAGTTGCTCCCGCATTCTTCAATCCAAATGGCATCATGTTGTAACAGTAGATGCCTCCAGCTTGGAAAGTCAAGTTTTCACAATGTCATCCTCGTGCATCTTTATCTGGTGGTATCCCGAGTAAGCATCTAGGAAACTGAGAGTAGAGTGACCTGCAATGGAATCAACAAGTTTGTCGATTCTGGGAAGAGGATAGCTGTCCTTCGGGCAGGCAAGGTTTAGAGTGGTGAAGTCGACGCACATCCTCCATTTGCCATTTGATTTCTTCACCATGACCACGTTTGCCAACCAGGTCGTATGAGTAACCTCTTTAATTATTCCTGCACTCAAAATTTTTTGTACCTCAGCTTTTATGGCCTCTTCCTTATCACGAGCAAAGCTTCTCAATTTCTGGGGTCTAGGCTTTATGGTCGGGTTGACCTCAAGCCTATGAACAGTGACCTCCTCCTTAATGCCCTTCACGTCCTCTACTCGCCATGCAAAGACATCATTACTCTCTTTCAACAGCTCGATGATCTCTGCTCGCTCCTCATCTGATAGCTGCTTTCCAATTTGATTTTTTTGGTCGGGGTATAAAGGGTTGGTGACTACTGATTCTAGCTCATCCACAGCCTCCAGCTCTGGACCCTCTCTGAACTGCAGGGTCTCAATGATGATCTCCCTGACCCTTTGTCTCTCCTCGACCCCCAGGTGTGGAGCTTCTTCAGCTATCATATCATCTAGTTTATCTGCGACCTCATCAGTGGTGGCCCCCGAGTTATTGTTGACCTGGAGGCATAGGTCGCCTATGAGGACTTGGTCGACCATAACTACATCTGGATCGACCGCTGTGTTTTCAGAGTGACGTGTCGACTCAACCATGACATCGTCATTTGAGCGATAGGTCGACTCCTCCACATTGGTGATTGTTGACAGTCGAGTAGTTTTGGTGACTGATTGGGACAGCTTTAAGTATCCATCTGCCGTCTCAATCTCTAGCTCTCTCTTCTTTCTTTCCCGAAGAACATGATCCAGGTAGGCTCGAGCTGTGCCTTGTACGCAGCCTACTCCAGCAGGTGTAGGAAACTTGACTCGTTGGTGGGGGATTGATGCTACCATTCCAAGCGCGACCTGACCAGGAATACCAAGGATAGCAGCATAGTCACTGTTCACATCTATCACAATAAATTGTACCTTGGATACGACCCTGTAAGGGTGCTGGCCTAGGTCGACGTCTAGCTCTATCTGCCCCTTAGCGTCGACTCGATGATTTGTGAAGCCCTCTAACCTTCCATCATACCTTTCAAGCTGCTCGTTGGAAAGACCCATCTCCTGGAAGGTCTTGTAGAACAAAATATCTTTACAGGCCCCCGTGTCGACCAGGAGTCTGCTCGTCGTACATCCGTCTATGAGACCTGGGATGACGAGAACTTGCTCCCTAGCCGCCATATTAGTTGCCAACTCATGGGGGTAGAAGCTGATCACATCATCTCTGACATCTCTCTTTGGAGGCACATGTGGGGCCTTGTTGAGCTGAAAAATTTTATGTTTGATGGCTGTGTTGCTTTGGCTTGCTCTGTGATGACTCCCAAGTTCAATCTAGGTTGCCTTGGTCCTCGCCGTCCACCTCGCCGGTTGCTCGCCCCCACCAGCTTGAGGCCTTTTAACATATGCATCGAGCCTTCCCTGGTCGACCATTCTCTGGATGATACGCTTCAATCCCAAGCAATCCTCTGTGAGATGACCTGTGTCTTTGTGGTAATCGCAGTACTTGCTATTGTCTCTCCTGAACTTGTTGCCTGGGTTCATGGGGGCAGGTGGGGCCAGCTTGACCGCATTCATGATTTCAGTTCGACTCACCGTTAGGGGAGTGAAAGCCTCGGGCACCTTCTCTGTCGCCCTGGTCCTGTTCTTTCCATTTTTATTGTTTTCTCCATTTTTGTTGGAGTCTTTCTTGTCATCGGCGACCTCAACCTTGGGACCTTTCCCATTCTGCTTTTCCTTTCTCTCCTCGGCTAGTGCCAAGTTATAAACCTTCTCGAACAACTCATGTCGAGTAGTAACTGTACGCACCGTCAGTTCGTAATCCATGTCTGCCGAGGAAATACCATTCCAGAAGCAATTGATCACCTCCCTGTCAGTGAGATCTTCCTCGATCTTATCCACCATCTCCTTGAACTTGGTGAAGTAGCTCATTGAGCTTTCATTTTTAGCTTGCACCAAGTTATTTAGATCGGTAACTGTCATCTTTCGAGCTCCAGCAGTTGAGAAGCGATCTAGGAACTTTGTCCTGAAACACGTCCAGGTGGAGATGCTACCGGCCAAACCATTGAACCAGGTTAGAAATTTGCCCCAGTGAGTGTGCTTATGAGAGCTTTACACATATTGTCGTCCTCATTGGCGACAAAGCACATTGTGGCTTCCAGATGTGCTATATGACTCTTCGCATTGGTTGTCCCTGAGTATTTCTCTAGAAGGGGCAATCTAAACCCAAACAGAGGTCGACTATCTCTCGGTTCCTTGGACAAAGGTTGAAGAGCAAAGTTGATTCGTTCAACCTTTCCGGTGTCCTTTTTCTTCTCCTCCTCCCATTGTTCGAACTTCTTTTTCATCAACAACCATTCCACTGGCGTCGGGTCCGTCATCTCTGCAGGGGAACGGCATTCGACCTTTGTCCTTCGCTCCCGGGGGAGTTATCCGCCTACTCCTCCGTCTCGGTGAGAATGAGCCCTTTCTCGATCGAACCGGAGACCTATGCTGTCATTCCTTTTGGGGCGACCTGCGCCTTTCATTTACGGATGGCGACTGCGCCTATTATCTCAGTGGCGACTGCGCCTTTCTTCTCTTATGGGCGACTGCGCGCCATTCCCGTCCCTATGAGATCGTGATCTCGTGTCTCCGGCAGCGAACCACGCCGGCTTCGGTTGGCTTCTAAATGCGTCCTCAAATCTGGCGAGCCTCCGCTCCCTCGTTCTGAGTGAGGCTAGCCCTTAGGTCGTTGCTTGGCACATGAATGAGGGATGAACCCGCCGCACTATCCTGTTATCGCCATTTTGTCCCACAATTTCATTAGGCCTAGCACTCCCGGCTTTGCTCCCTGTTGGAAATTTGAGAAGGAGCCACCCTCTACGATCTTATATCCGCCTTCTCGGCCTCCTCTATAGCCGGTAACTCGGCGAATGCGGGCTCGCTCCAATAGCATTTCCTTTCTACTCAATGGGTTGGATGAGGGACTCCGCCCTATTTCCAACATTCACATGAGCGGTTGGACGCTTAGGAGGAGGTGGAGCTCCTTGTCCCTCCATATGTCTTTTCCCTCTTCTTGTATCGGCAATCCCCGCCATCAATAACTTGGTAGAGCGTGTTGCTCTACCATGAGGGCGATTTGGTGGGGGAGGAGGTAGATTCGTGTTTTCAGCATTTGCATTGGTATCTGCGTTGGTGTTGACATTCACTTCATTGAATTCTTCAGAAGCGTCTGAGACATGCCCGTCTGGGGTTACCATTGTTGTAGGTTGAGAAAAGTTTCGAGGTCAAGCTTAAGCACGATTCCCGGCAATGGAACCAAACTGATGCCGCAAGAAAAGTGTTTATCAATCTTCCACCACGTGGCAGGACTGATCACCTGGCTCCTTGACCTGAAATCAGAACCCACGACTAGCCGGATGTGTCTCCGGCTTAGACCATCGGGCGTGAGAGTAAGTATTGGATAATGGGAGAGCAAAACGTATTGAACAGAGTATATTCAAATAGCAAAATTGCAGTTACCTTGGCACCGTTGGTAGTGATGATGTATTTATAGGTGTTGACCGTTGTATTTTTGGTGGTGCTACATGAGCTCCGAGATTTTAGCGACAGTTATGGATAATGGGAACGTGCCTATAACATTCCCTGATTTGTAGGAATGCAGTTATGGAAAGATTTAACCCACGTGCGCCCACATTAGTTAGGTCGATGTTTGTTGATTAGGTCGAGGTCGCCATTTGAGGAATGGTCGACCTGACTGACAGGTAGAGCATGGATCGTACCCGTATTAGAACTCGGATCTTCAGGTCGGACTAAGTTAGGTCGGGACGTGATAGGTCGGATGATGAACTTAGTCGACTGATACATGAGATGGGCCTTGGGCCATGTATTGATTGGGCCTAGCCCACAGGACATGTTAAGGTAATAAATCCTTGAAGATTGGGCCTTACTCGCTTAGACCAACTCGCTACTTTTGGTATGTTCAATGTTTATGTTATTTTTCGTAAAATATTTTCATTTTTCGGAAAACTTTTTACAAAAAATCATTTTACGGAAATAATTTTACGTGAAACAAATGTAATATTGGATTAAATTTATATCACTAAGTTTAATGATACATTTTTTTCTTTTTGGAAGAGTAGAACTCTATCAAGTTCAAGGAATGTCTTTTTGACTGTTTGTTCACGAAATCTGTAGATTGGGTAATGGGTCAAGGGAGGCACATCAAAAAAGAATGTTTCGGGTACAGCCTAACATTAACGTTAAGACAGTCGTGACAATTTGATAGATACCGATTTTATCTGAAAAAATTGGATATAGTTTCAATTTTTTATGATTCAATCGGGTTCGGTATCACTACTGACCCAATTCGAGACCCGGCTCAAGACCCAATCCGACCCGACCCCCAATCACCTAGGAATATAACTGAAAATTGGAAATTAGGTTATATATATATATATATATATATATATATATATATATATATATATATATATATATATATATATATATACTAGAATAAGTACGTGTCCAGGGACACGTTTTTTTTTAATTAAGCCCGTGTCCGAGGACACGTTTTTTTTTTTTTTTTTTAGAAAAATAAAATTTTAAGGGCAATATGAAAAAGGGACAAAATAGTGAGGGCAAAATGAAAAATTCGGCCATTAAAACTATTCATTCAACTGTTCATGGGATGAGGTGGACATCCCTCATTTATACTATAGATATCCTCTCTTTCTCTCTCTATCCGCCTCTCTCTCTCATGCTATCCGCTCTCTCCCTCTCTCTGCTATTTTTCTCTCTATCCACTCGTCTCTCGCTCGTCTCTCTATTCACTCGTCTCTCTCTCCGCCCTCGACTCTCTATCTTCGCTCGTCTCTCAATCTCAACAATACCAATTTCACTCCAAGATGGTTGAATTCAAAGAATGGGAATGATAAAAGCGAGAATGGGAAGAACAAGAAGCATAACAACAACAACATCAATGAGAAAAAGAAAGCAAGTATAGGATAAGAGAAATCTGAGGTTAGTTCATGATTTTTATGATTTTTTTTGTTGCTTTAATTTGATTTTTTATTTTATTTTTCTATTGTTTGGTTACATTTTTTTTCCGGTTCCGTGGTTTTTTTTATTATTATTATTGAAATGCCTCGGATCGGGGCACGGATCAAACATGTTCGAATCGGATCGAATAAGGGATTTTAGTATCCAAATTATAACGTCATGCCATATCATCACTCTATTTGTATAAACTCTGACAATCTTTTTCCTTATAATAACAATTCAATTACTATTTTCTAGGCTCAATTTCTCTCTTTTACCCAAGATTCTAAACGCTATGCGTATGATAGGTGTCGGAGCCGAGCGTAGCGCCTATTAGCCTAGGCCGGGCCTAAGCGGGGCCTAGGCAGGTCCGAGAATTTTGACACAAGGTTATGGAGCATATGGAAATTATAAATGCATTTCATCATTCACAATATAAACTAAGATAAAGTCAAATTTAACTGTATGTCATTTGTTTTCATTTCCAATCCTTATAAAACGACTTCGTTTAAAAGGGCAATAACAAAAAAAATTAAAAGAAAATTACTTACACCGCCTAAGCCCGTTTAAATCCGCCTAGTACCGCCTAAATTCGTTCATACCGCCTGATCCGCCCAGAACGCCTAGGCCCGCCTAGTCCGTCTAACGCCTAATGAATAGTCGCGGCACCTGTACCCCGCCTATCGCCTAGGAGGACGCCTAGCCTGCTTTTTAGAACACTGCTTTTACCTCACTTTCCTACTCACAACGCTTCACTAACATTTTTCTTAATTTTCATGCAATGTACTCCCTCCGTCCCACTTCAAGATTTTTACATTTCTTTTTGGTCCGTTCCACTTCAAGGTTCTCTTCCATAAATGGAAAGTTTTGAATATATTTATATCCTTATGATTTAATATATTTACAAAAAAATCATTCATTATACCCTTATAAAGTTAACATATTTATAAAAAAAAAAATCAATCATTAACTTACTATTCCTCCCACTCATTCTCTCTCCTATTAAATGTTTTTAACTTTTACATTCTCTCTCCTCTAATCTTCTACCCACTTTCAAAAAATCAATCATTAACTACTATTTTTTATCTCATATTTAACTTTTACATTTTCTCCTCTCTAATTTTTTACCCATTTAAAAAAAATAATAATTAAGAAGCGTGAAATCCACGCCAAGAAATCTTGGTGTGGGATGGAGGAGGGAGTAATTATTAGTGAGACAGAGAGGGAGTATATATACTTGCATTATTTATTTATTTTGTTTTAAATGGCCTGAATGAACTTAGGCCCAACCCTTTTGTACAGAAGAAATGGGCTTCTAAATCTAAATGAATTTGGAAGATTTAATACCTAAGGATTTTAATTGCTTATACTTTATAGACTATCATTAAATTCAAGCCCGTTTATTTAGCGTAAAACATTTTTCGGAAAATGATTTCCGGCAAAATGTTTTTCGGAAAATGAAAATGTTTTTCGGAAAATAAGATAAAAATGAAGTTTCCTCCATTTTTTGGTGCGAAACAAACACCGAAAAATGAGAAAAATGTTTTCCGAAAAATATTTTCCCCCAAACAAACGGAGCCTTAGTCTAGAGATTTCTTTCAACTAAAACGTAAATTAAGAAACTAATTTTAATATTCAAAAAGTCTCTAAGTTGTTGTCCAACATGTAGAAACAAATTAGAAGTTAAAATGATTAATACTATCTTCACACATGGTCCAAAATGTTTTCGGACAAAGAAAAAAGTGACATTTATTTTAGAAAGTAAAAAATATTTATTTTATTATAAATATATCTTCAAATGAAATGCAAACATGAATGGCACTGGCTTTATAAGCAATTCTGCGACTTTAGGTCGGGTTGAAACGAATTGGATTGGCGGGTTGAATCGAGTCACCTCGATTATTTTTCTGACCTGAATGTTTTAGATTCGTTAATTCTGACTATTTATTTTAACGGATTAAAATGGGTCGGATCAACCTGTTAAGCTTAACAGGTTATGTATGCCCGGTTTCAAACCGCTAATTTAAACTGGTACACCTAAGCTTAACTATGGCTCTTCTATCAAGTTCGAGAGATGTCATTTTGACTGCTTGTTCACGAAATGTGTAGATTGAGTAATTGTCAAGGCACATCAAAAGAGAATTCAAAGACAATTTATAGGACCAGGGCCTAGAGCAAGACCAGTCAACCTTAAACCTGTAGATCTATCCAGCCAGTGTTACATTCAGAAATGATTATTCAAATGCGCCGAAAAGATCGCAAAAGTTTGTAGGTGAATGAATGTTGTTCAAATCCGCCGAAAAGATGAGAATGTTAGGTAGAGAATGACGGCATTCTAATTGCATCACGTGTCATTTTCTTTTACGTGTATTTCAAACTTATACTCCCTCCGTACCAATAAGTGCTTCACCCAAAAAGGGCACGCAAATTATGAAAATGGAAGAGAAAAAAAATATTGTGAGTGTAATTTGAAAATAGGAGAGAGAATTAGTGGAGGGAATAATAATTATAATGGTGTTGTGAGTATTAAAATAATGTAGGAGAGAGAATGAGTGGAGGAAATAGTAAATAATCTTTGCCAAAAAAGGAAAGGTGAAGCTTCTAACGGGACGCCCTTTTGGGTAATTAGTGAAGCTTTTATTGGGACGGGAGAGAGTATTTAGGGTCAATTTTTTTTATTTTTTTTATTTTCAAAATAACTTTAGGCTTGTTTACAATGTCCTCATTGAATTCTTATTTTTTATTATGTTCTTATTAAATTTTTCATATTTTTACAATATTCTCATTTTATTTATAATTTCGCTAAAAAGTTAACAAAAGTCAGTTAAGCGATCAAATGTGAATAAACTTTGTGAGGTCACACGTGAGGTTAATGTCGAGTGATGTTCTCCTGTAGCTGAATCCTCCGGAACCACAAGAATCCCGATCAATTCGATGGGGCACTCGTCATCTATTTTCTTGTTCAACTCTTTGACAACATAAAAAAATCAAAAGTTCTGCCCTCTCTCTCTATCTATCCAATGGATGGAAGGGCAGAGGCATTTGGTGTCCCCAAGCACCTACTCCTATCAAAATGAAAAGCATCAAGCTAAACTTGAAGAAGCGAGCCTCTATCAGAGAAAGGAAAGTCGTTGTGAGGCAGAAGCGGGGGCCACCGGAGCTATCTGCGTCGAGTGTGTCGATTACAAGCAAGATTTTATAAAGAGGAGTACATCCAATAGGAAGCTTACACACACATGTTCTTCCTTCTAATGACTGCCATATCTATGATTATTTTCACCCAGATGAAACAGGCATCAGTCCGTAGAACCTATAAAAAAGAGATGGTTGTGGCGCGTACTTTTGTGCACCTACGTCGCTCGGCTCGCGTGCAACCCTGTCATGTTATGTTATGGAAGAATTGAGCTTCTTGCTGGGCTGGTACCAGGATGAAGTTTGGATAAAACTAAGTGCAGGTCCGAACCGACTGATGTTGAAGAATCAGCGTATGAGTTGTGGTTAAGGGTGAAATGCCACTTGAACCCAGAGCTAACTGGTTCTCCCTGAAATGCGTTGAGGCACATCAGTTAACTAGACATCTAGTGGTAAAGCACTATTTCAGTGCGGGCCGCGTGAGCGGTACTAAATCGAGGCAAACTCTGAATACTAGATATGACCTCAAAATAACAGGGGTCAAGGTCGGCCAGTGAGACGATGGGGGGATAAGCTTCATCATCGAGATGGAAACAACCCGGATCACCAGCTAAGGCCCCTAAATAACCGCTCAGTAATAAAGGAGGTGGGGTGCAGAGACAGGAGGTTTGCCTAGAAGCAGCCACCCTTGAAAGAGTGTGTAATAGCTCACTGATCGAGCGCTCTGACACCGAAGATGAACGGGACTAAGCTATCTTCCGAAGCTGTGGGATGTAAAAATACATTGGTAGGGGAACGTTTCGCCTAGAGGGAAGCCCCCGCTCGAGCGGGAGTGGACAAAGTAAAAGCGAGAATGTCGACTTGAGTAACACAAACATTGGCGAGAATTCAATGCCCCGAAAACCTAAGGGTTCCTCTGCAAGATTCGTCCACGTAGGGTAAGTCAGGGCCTAAGATCAGGCCGAAGGGCATATTCGATGGACAACAGGTTAATATTCCTGTTCTACCCCTTGTTGGTCTCGAGGGACGGTGGATATTCAATTGATCCATTGATATCTTCCTATATATTATATTCATTAATATTTTAGATTCATATCTGAATATATATAATGAGAATTAAGGTAAAATATTCAATTTGTTCTAATACAACATAGTAAAAGTATAGAAATTAAGTACATCACGTTTCATCCCGCCAAAACTAACCCTTTCTTTTTATTTTCCTACCCTCCCCCGTTAATAAAAATTTTTCTCCTCCCTAACCCCTTCAAATTATGTCAATTTATCACTTCCAGTGCTCTAACCCCAAGGAAATGTCCGCCGGCAATCGGACTGTGATGTATTCCCATGCTACAAAGGTTTGGATATCAATTCGCGAATCGAATGACCCCTGCTAGCGCACGTGCAAAGATTAAAAGACGATTTTACCCGTGACACATTGGGTACCATGGATGATAGACGGCCTGAACCTACCATTACACAAGTCTAATGAAATTTATACCAAACCCCAAAGAATTCCAAATATTGACATACACCCCCACTCTCCTACCAATTTCTTTTTACCAGAAATTAGCACCCCTGATTCTGTTGGTTTCCTACTATTTACTTTTTACTGCTTAAACCCTTAGATCCCATTCTGAGTCGAGTACCGAATACCAAACGGGTCCGAGTTCGATAAACCTTGCATGAACGAGTTTGAGTTCTGTTGGAGGTACCCCGAGTTCTCAACTCGCTGAGATCTGAGTCCACTCTGTACCTCATCATCCACCGTCCTCCCAAACCTAAAATCCATTTCGAACGGATGCGGCATTGAAGGGACATAAATGTCATTATTATTGCTGTTGTTGTTATTCATTATTGACCCCTGTGATTGACCGCAAGGAACAGGGTCCGGAACCGAACTGAGCCCCGCAAGAGTAGCCCAATCGAAATTCCCAGAATCAAATTTCTGAAGGTTGATCTTTTGATCCTCTAGTTGATAACTTGTCTTGATTGAATTCATTCGTGGCAAATCAAACGACTGGTTTTGATCAATCTCAGGCAACGATTCCAAAACGTCGTCGAACTGAGACGATGATGAGGAAGAAGAACCGTGGCTCTGTTCCATGCTTGGAACACTGGGAATCGGTTTCTGTGCGCTTGAATTCTTCTTGTAAATCCGACAGAGTACCCAATCGTCCAACTGATCAAAACCCAAAAACCAAATTTAGAAATAATTCATAAAATGTTAGAAAGATGGAATAATAAATGGAATAAATTGAAAGAAATTAACTTACTCTGGAGCTTCCTTTTTTTCTTTGAGGTTCAAAAAGTCTGTATTCGTGCATGATCCAATTAGTCTTGGATCCTTTCGGAGCCTTACCCACGTAAAACACTAGAGCTTTCTTGATTCCAACTTTTCGTCCTTTGGTTGTGATGATCTTATCGGTTCCGGTTGCTTTCCAATAGCCAGACCCGGCGACTCTGTTGGGTCGAGAACCGTTTGGGTATTTTCGATCTCTTGGGCTGAAAAAGTACCATTCTTTCTCGCCAAACAACGCCTTACTGGGCAGAACCCACGGGTCGAATTTGTACAAATCAATGTCTCCGATGATTGGAAGAGAAAAATGGTGGCCGACGACTTTCCGGCAAAGATACTGCACCAGAAGCTCTTCATCCGTCGGATAGAAACGGAATCCCGGCGGCAAGCTCAACTGTGAGAGAGGATCCGTCTCCGGCACACCCATTTTCAGAGAGAAATGGCTATTGAGAGGGATGATGACAGAGCTATAAATCAAAGAGTTTGAATAATCAAGATATTATTATAAAATCTGAATTTCTAAATTTTTTTCTTCTATAATAGAACAGTTAGATTTGATGGTTATTTATATTGCAGATTTACAGAGAGATAACTACGGTCGTCCTTTTCTTGGTGCTGAAAGAAAAAGGACCCACTTGAGTTATTGAGCCGTTTATATGTGGACACGTTTAAAAGATGATGGAGCTGCCGACCTTATCAGTGCTTAAAGACTCAGGGCCCAGGTGCATGAACAATCTGCCAAATCAGACAAACCGCGCCGGTGACTCACCAAGTTAATCGACATGTGCCCAGGGAGATGGTAAAAATTTTCAAACCGCCCGACCTCGCAATGATCCACCCATAGGAAGGGTTTGAATTTTTTTTTTTTCAATCAGTCGGGTTTGAAATTCCCTCAAACTCATCCTATTTAACCAATCCCGCATAATATATAGATTTATTTTAATAAATTTTTAATATTTATATAAAATGCATATATATTTGATGATGAAATGTAATTTTTAGTTTTATATAATATAGTACATATGCTGTCCAAGCGACAGGTGTGTTTTTTTTTTTTTTTTTTTATCAAATTAATTTTTTTTTTAAAAAAAAATTAAAAAAATCAGTTACTTAATTAATTTAAGTAAACCCTCCTAAAGCCCACTCTTAGCCCAAACCCAAAGTCTTAGCCCAAACCCAAAGTTTTAGCACAAATTAAGGGCAAAATAGGAAACAGACTAAATAGTGAGAGTAAAATAGGAAAAAACCCCTCCGGAACTGTTCATAGAACTGTTCATTGAGGGGTTTAATTTATACTATAGATTATATGTTCTGAGAAAGAAAAATAAATACCAAAAAAAAAGCTTTGTACTCCCTCCGTCCCAATAAAAGCTTCACTAATTACCTAAAAGGGCGTCCCGTTAGAAGCTTCACCTTTCCTTTTTTGGCAAAGAATCTTTACTATTTTCTCCACTCATTCTCTCTCCTACATTATTTTAATACTCACAATACCATTATAATTTACTATTCCCTCCACTAATTCTCTCTCCTATTTTCAAATTACAGTCACAATATTTCTTTTTTTCTCTCATTTTTATAATTTGCGTGCCCATCCAAAAGGGTGAAGCACTTATTGGGACTGAGAAAATATATTGAAATAATGAGATTTTTAAAAATATATAAAGCAAACGAAATTGGGCAGGGACGGGCTTTGGTTTATCCGATTTCGACAGTCTAACAGAATTTAATTAAAAGTATTTTAGACATTTTAATTTAATTTAACTTTTGTATATCATCCACTCAATCAATCAGCTCATTTCGTTCAACTCATCTTGTATCTCAATAATACATCTTACACAACTGATGCTGCAGGAAATGTGCTTATCAATCTTCCTCCACGTGGCAGGACTGATCACTTGGCCGACCGAAAATGTAACCCACGACTAGCGGATGTGTCTCGGCGAGGCCTTCGAGGCGTGAGTAAGATAACGGTTGTATAAAGCTCAAAATGTATTGAATAATCAACTCGAATACAAAATGGCAAAGTTACCTTTCACCGTTTGGTAGTGATGAAGTATTTATAGCAAGAGTGATGTATTTTTGGGAGGCGACATGTCCTCCGAGATTATAGCGGCGATTGCTTGGTCGTGGGCACGTGTCATAATCGGTCCCTGAGTTGTAGGGATGTAGTTGTGAGCATTGATTAAACAAATAAGCCAGCAAGTGTTAAGTCGTCACTTGTTGAGTTAGGTCGAGGTCGCCACTCGTGGAATGGTCGACCTGACTGTCGGGTAGAGCATGGTTCGTACCCGAATTGTAATATGGATCATGAGGTCGGACTAAGTTAAGTCGGGACCTATTAGATCGGACCGTGGGCTTAGTCGGCGATGCTTGAGACGGGCTTCTGGGCCTTGCTCATTGGCCGGCCACATTGAGAATGTGATAATCAAAGTTGGATGTAATTGGGCTTACTCGCTTGGCCCAACTCTGCACTTTTGGTATGTTCGGTGGCCCCCAACTTTCGAGGTGACTTCGTCGACTTGGAAGTTAAGAAGATTTCTTTGATGAAAATTGCTTTACTCGCAGGTCGATGCTAGTCTTTGAAGTAGGTCGACTATGATGACGTGGCAACATCCTGATCGTTGGCGGTGAACGGTTGGAGATGAAAGAGCGCCGATTTTTGTAATGATTACAGCTCTGGCGTTTGGAACTCCTTCTCGAAAACCGCTTCAGTCTTTAATTTTGGAAAATTAATTTTGATTTTCCTTTCCCTTTCCAAATTTAGGAAAATATAAATAGAAAAATCCCCTTCGTTCGTAACTTTTACGCTCTAAAACTTCTTCTTCTCCTAGGCGATAATCAAGGGATTGCATCAAGATTTAAATCTATCTCTCGGCTCCAGCAACGAACCTACTTTCTGCAATTAATTGAGGTATTTCCTTCGTATCTTTGCTTTAGGGTTTTAATTTATGCACTGTTCTCAGTTTCCGCTATGGCTAGGACCTTTAGTTGCGAACCAGGAGCGTGGTATGGTTACTGTACTGCTAACCGTAGGGCATGCAAGAATGTGAACGGTGAGTGGAGAGTGATGTCCCTGGATGAATGTGCCTCCATTTTGACTAGTTGGGGGTTGAATTACACTGAGATAGGGCTGCCCATTGTAGGAGAAATTGAAAATGCGGTGATTGACGACTCAAATGTTGTCGCTTTTCATCTATTCCATGAATTGCTTAACCATATCACCTTGTTTTATGTTAGGGACGTCCAAAAGCCCTCCTTCCTTAGGAATAGAGTAGGTTTTCCAGGGGAGTCTAGGTCGCCCTTAAATAGGTCGACTGAAATTATTCATAGGCCTGACTCCCCTGTTTCTCCTTCTTCTTGTACAGATATGGCAACTCAAGGCGGAGCTACAGCATCTACTTCCTCTGGTCCCAGAATTGTTGATGCATTCGACGATACAGCCATGCCAGGAAAGAATGAGAGGGGTTATGTCCCCCAAGGGCCATTACGTGGAAAGAAGAACCTGCCTTCTAGGTATAGCATGATTTGGGATTTCTGTGAGGTAAGTAAGGAAGATTATAGGGTGACCCTTTATACTCAGAGGGAGTTTATGAAGTTGTTTAGGTCGTCCTTTACCACAGATGCCACTAAGGTAGCCTTCTTCTATGGTCAGTTCGTTGCTGGTCTTAGGTTGCCCCTTGATCCATTCATAAACGAATTTTTGGAGTGTGCCAATGCCCTTCCCCTTCAACTCGGAGCCAATACTTGTAGGGTCCTTGTATGCTTTGCTATTGTGGGGACCCCGACCCGGAACCTACACGTGTCCCGAGTTGGTGCGTCCCCAAACTAACCCAAAAACACTAAACTTTTTAAAACTTTACTTTGACTTTCCAACATGAACATGAATAACATATCATTTCAAAAGAACTCCACTCTACTCCACATCGGAGGAGGAGATAACTAACTTTGAAAATAGTTAACTGTTTAGTTACAAAAGATTTAAGGTTATGACGTAGAGTTTAAAGTTTATAATTACAAACTCCAAGAATGGAATTACTAAAATACAATTTATACGTCACCCTAAACATACCCCGACAATACCCCAAAAGATTACTCAAACTCCTCTCCGTCCTTACTTGGGCGGTCCTCCTGTCTCGGGATCTAAAACAAGAAAGGGAGAGGGGTGAGAATAAATCTCGACAAGCTATTATGGATGCAAAGAATATGCCAAATAAATGCAACATATAACAAGTCGCACATAACACATTGGGAAAGCTATAAACACATTCCATTACTCTTGCTTACCTTTTCCCGTCCGAACAAGAGTCGTACAACATTGGGTATAATAATACTCCAATTACGGTGGCCGCTTAAGCAATACTCACGTCTTATAAGACCCGCTTTTTCGTGGAACCAAATAAGACAAAAGAGGCAACTCCGTAAGGCTTTCGCTCAATACGTACGCTATACCCCAACCCGTGGCCACAGAGGGGACGGTCACGAATATAACATAATCCGATCACATTAGGTCACACTTCCATAATTGATCGTATTCTCGTTATACCCCAACGTCACCGACTCACACATAATCAAGCACATAATAGATACTTGAATAAAATCCACAAAAGGGATAACAATATATCAACATGGTAAACTATACTCATGCCCAACCAATGTCATAGTGCAACATTTATTCAATACACTATGCAATAGAAACAATGTATATGAACTCAATGTAAGGCAAGGAAGTAGCATAAATCCATCCTACAAAGTCATTATACAATAGTACATAGCCTCTTGAAAGGTCTAAGGGGAATCTACCAAGTTGGGATCATAATTGTTTAGTTACTAAACTAGTTTATCTAACGCTTTTCCAATCAATATTTAAGGTACTTCCACTATTCCATTTTGATCACTTAGAACGTCATTGTGAAGCCAAAGTATTCTACTTTAATCTAGGCTAAAGAGTTTTCATTTTGGTTCTAGTTTGATTGGTTTTAAACAGCTTCAAAATTGATGTGAGAAACCGATTCGTAGCACGACTCGTGCCCCAGGCACGACTCGTGCTCAATCCCTTAAGTCACTCGTAACGATTGGACCTCCTAGGTGCGACTCGTGCTCACGACTTGGCCAAGGGCACGACTCGTGCCAAGGGGCACGACTCGTGCCTCGGCCCGCATCGATTTTCAACAATGGTAACCTAAGTTTCCAATTCCTTCTTACCAAACTTAAGCTCAAGAACACCCATGACACTTAATCATTCCAAGTCCCATAAAGCAAGTAAATTCAACCCAAGAAATCCTAGATCATTCATTTCTACCCATTTCACCCATTTCAAACCCTTTTTACAAAAAAAAACTTCCATAACCCTAACTTCAAAAATTCCATTTTTAACACATTCAACTCCCAATAGGTTTCCCAAGCAAGAAATCACCAACATAAGAACAAGAACCACAAGAATTATTCATGAGCATTCATGAGAAGAGAAGTCATAACAACTTACTTGGATTTTAGAAGGAAATGTGAATCTTTCTAGTTAGATGAGTTCCCCAAGATGATCCACCTTCAAATGTGCTCCTAGACTTGGTTTTTGGATGAAGAAATGTTCTTGACTTCAAAGCTTCATGCTTGGGCTTCCATGGGAGCTCTCTAGTTTCTCTAGGTTGATATTTTGTGAAAATGAAGGAGAGGTATGGGAATGAAGGGGAAGGGGGCCGGGTAGGGAGTAAGGGAAATGGGGATGGGGAGACACTTGGCAATGAAGGAGGAAGTTTCAACAAATTGGCCCCCCATGGAATATCTACCTAGGCTTTCACTTCCATTCTAAATTTAAAATTAACTCCTTTATTTAATAAATTCATCCTACTCATTTAACCTCCCTACACTATTTATCATTTTCCCATTTTTATTATTATCCAAGTTTATTTATTTAATGTCCAATAAATTCTTATAAGAGTCTAAATTTATTTCTCACCCAATTTATCCTAAATTTAGAATTTAAAGACATAATTAAACACATAAAGATAGCATAAATATTAAAAGCATATAATTTAATATTTAAAATGATTGCCTAGGGTTGGGGTCGTCACACTCACTCCCCCTTAAAGAAAATTCGACCCGAATTTTAAAAGGAAAACTTACTTGAATTTTCAAACAACCACGGGTATTTTGCTCTCATCTCCGACTCTAGCTCCCACGTCGCTTCCTCTACGGTGTGGTTCTTCCAAAGGACCTCACTATGGGTGGGATACTCTTAGACCTCAACTCCTTAGTTTGGAACTCTAGGACTCTCAAGGGTTCCTCGACATAAGACATGTCCGCTTGGACATCATCGGGAGGAGAACTCAAAACATGGGAGGGATCATGACAATACTTTCTTAACATCGAGACATGGAAAACATCATGGAGCAAAGAGAGAGACGGAGGCAACGCTAACCGCAGTAAGCCAAATCCCCAATCTTCTCTAGAATTTCCAAACGGACCAACGAACCTCGAGAGACAATTTACCCTTATTACCAAACCTCTTGATTCCCCGTCCTCTGAGAGACCTTCAAGCAACACAAAGTCACCAACCCGAAAAGATAAATCCCGCTCTTCTATTGTCGGCGTAGCTTTTTCTTGTCGACTCTGAGTCATCTTCAACCTATCTCGAATCACCTTGATCTTCTCCGTAGAATCTCGAACCAAATCAGGACCCCAAAGTCTCGCTTCACCAACCTCGTCCCAACACATCGGAGATCGACACTTCCTACCATACAAAGCTTCATACGGAGCCATCTCGATACTAGATCGATAACTATTGTTGTAAGCAAACTCGACTAACGGTAGATGATCCTCCCAGAGATAATTGGAAATCCATCACACAAGCTCGTAACATATCCTCAAGTATCCGAATAGTTCTCTCGGACCGACCATCGGTTTGAGGATGAAACGCGGTACTAAAACACAACTTAGAACCCAAAGCTTCATGCAATGCTCTCCAAAATCTAGATGTAAATCTCGGATCTCAGTCGGACACTTGATACTAACCGAACCCCGTGTAGTCTAACAATCTCTTTCATATACAATCTGAGCTAACTTCTCTAACGAAAACTTGAGTCGATACCGAAGAAAATGAGCCGACTTCGTCAATCGATCCACAATAACCCAAATAGCATCCATCTTCTTCGCGGTGAGAGGTAAGCCCAAACAAAATCCATCGAAATCCCTTCCCATTTCCATTCCGGAATATCCAATGGTTGAAGTAGTCCCGCCGGTCTTTGATGTTCTCGTCTTAATCGTTGACAAAGTCAAACACTTAGATACATAATCCGCTATTTCTCTTTTTCATTCCATTCCACCAATATCCACGCTTCAAGTCTTGGATACATTTTGGTACTCCCTGATGAATCGCAAACTTGGACTTATGGCGGCCATCCTCTAAAACACGCTTCTTGATTTCCGGCGATGACGGAACGCAAATTCTCCCTTGGAAAGTTAAAATCCCATCTCGATTCAAAGCAAAATCCCGGCTTTCCCATCTTGCACTTGATCACAAATTTTCTTCAATTCCGGATCTTCTTGTTGAGCTTCCTTCAAATCACCATACAAAGTCGGAACGGCTCGAACATTCGCAACTATCACTTCACTCTTCAACTCCCGAGAACTCAGAGTGTCACATACGCCTTTCGGCTAATCGCATCGGCCACCACATTGGCCTTCCCGGATGATAGGATATGACACAATCAAAATCCTTCAAAAACTCTAACCATCTTCTTTGCCGGTTGTTCAACTCCTTTTGGGTAAATAGGTACTTCAAACTCTTATGATCGGTGAAGATCTCGAATTTCGCTCCGTAAAGATAATGCTTCCACTTATGCAACGCAAATACAATCGCCGCCAATTCCATATCATGAGTAGGATAATTACATTCCGCCGGTGATAACTTCTGAGAGGCATACGCGATAACCTTTCCATCTCGCATTAACACACATCCCAAACCCGCCTTCGAGGCATCACTATAGATCACAAAATTCTCGCAACCACTCGGAAGGGTAAGAACAGGAGCCGTCGTCAACCTCTTCTTTTAATTCATCAAAACTTGCTTCACACTTGGAATCCCACACAAACAATACATCTTTCCGAGTCAATCTAGTCAACGGAGTAGCAATCCGAGAAAACCCCTCAATGAACCTCCGATAGTACTTCCGCCAAACCAAGAAAACTACGGACTTCGGTCACGGTCGAAGGTTGCTTCCAATTAACCACGGCTTCAATCTTTGCGGGATCACGGAAATCCCGAACTTCGACCACAACATGCCCCGAGAAAGAAATGCAAGCTCCAAGCCAAAACTCGCACTTGCGAACTTGGCATACAAGCGCTTCTCACGAAGAACGGACAAGACAATCCTCAAATGATTCTCGTACTCTTCCCGGGACTTAGAATACACAAGAATATCATCAATAAAGACCACCACAAAACTATCAAGATAAGGCTTGAAGACACGGTTCATCATATCCATAAACACTAACAGGGCATTAGTCGGCCCAAACGGCATCACAGCACAAACTCATAATGACTCAAGTATCTAAGTACGGAAGAATTTGTCTTAGCAATCTCATCCTCGGCCTAATCTTCCAAGGCGATGGTATCCGGCTTCTCAAATCAAGCTTTGAGTAGATAACGGAACCTTGGGAGTTGGTCAAAGCAAATCATCTATATGCACCGGAAGAGGATACTTATTCTTAATGGTGGGCTTCGGGTTGACAAACGATAGTCAATGCACAATCGTAAGGTACCATCCTTCTTCCTAACAAACAAAGACCGCGTGCTCTACCAGCGGAGACAGCATTTAGGGCCGAATAAAACCTCGGTCTAACAATTCTCTGCAATTGGACCTTGCAACTCTTTTAACTCGGGCCTAGGAGCCATTCTATAGGGTGCTTTAGAGATAGGAGCCAAGTACCGGGCACTAAGTCAATACAAAACTCTATCTCCACGATCCTGGGAGGCATAGAGTACTCACTAGAAAACCACAGTCACTTCAAACTCATTCACTACCGGAACATGTAGCTAACTCGGGAGACTTCTTATTGGAATCTACCACGTAAAGCCCAAGTAACACCGCACACTCCCTTAGATAGCATCTTTCTAGCTTTTACAAGCGGAAATAACATGCAAGCGAAGACATAGATTTATTTACATCCAAATATAAAATGTAGGCACATCGGGCGTAGCAAATGAGACTCGTTTTCTACGACGAGTCTACCAAAGCATGACACCGACTCAACCAATCCATCCCAAGGATCACATCAAAATCACGGATTGGTAACCTCGACCAAATCCACCTGCAATACATGCCCACATATAGCCACATCACATCCACTTGATATATCAAAAGAAGATTGAGGCTCTCTCCCATGTAGGAGTAGAGACCTCCAACCACATAAGGCATAGATTCGGGCAAGATACGCAATGAGAATGCAAAATGAGACGCCACAAATGAATGGGAAGACCCGGGATCTAGTAAGAATGCGGGCCTTAACTCCTGAGACAGGATGTGAACTATACTCTCTAATGACAGCATTAGGATCGTACCTCTCCTCGACCCAAAGCAAACACACGACCTTGGACTTTATCCTTAGGTTTCCCATCAACATCTCTCTTCACACCACTCACCTTGACCCCGAATCCGGTACCCGCCGCTTGCTTATTCCTGTGAACTCTGGGACAATTCCTCCTGAAATGGCCCTACGATCCACACTCCAAACACTTTTCTGCCTTGTTTGCTCCAACATTTGTCCTCCGGAGATGCCCTAGTTTCTTGCAAAACCCACATGTCGTCCCCCCAAAGCCCCGGAAGTCGCACGATTTGCGGAGCTGGCCACATGACCTCCTCGATTCGCTCCCGGGTGAAAGTCCTCATTTGCACTCTATTCCCCGCCCGATCCTCGCAGCCACAGGAAATACATGCTCCTCAAGTTTCCTCCTTCATTCTTACCACGATGCTCCTCATAATAGTCGTTTCTCAATCCGGCACGCCATATTCACTTCTTTGTTGGGAAATATGGCGAAGTTATCAGTCAACAATCGCTTCCGAAACTCAACTCTTAACTGCCCTTGCACCATAAGTGCAAACTCGCCTCTCCTCGCCAGCTGCACTAAATGGGGACAATATCCGGGCCAACTTCGTGGAACTTTGCCGAATACTTTGCGCTTCTCGTGCTTTAGTCCCTTGCTCTAGCTTCGGGGCTTCGCCTTCTTTCTTGTCTCTGGCGTAACCATCCGGCACACAAAGTGTGATCTCGGAATCCCTTGAGCGTGAAGTTCTCCCCCAGCGTCTGCGGTGTCAGGAAATCTACGGTCCCAACCATCGCTACCACTTGCCACCAATGCTCCATTTGGTCCTTCCAATTTGAAAAAACGGCGCATCTCACTTTCTCCGTCATCCGTACTCTCCATAGCACAACCCCACCGCGAAAATCTTGTTCAGTAGCCTTCTCAAGCCACCTCTTCGGCCCTCTTCACCGGATCAGGATCTCCGTTGAAGCTAGGAGGAGACATTCTTCACAAACTCTTCTCCAACCCATGTTGCCCTTGCCTCGCTCTAGATTCTCGATTCAAATTATGATTCTCTCGAGTTGCCAATATCTTTGAAGGAACCCTCGGAACATGTCCATCATCTCGGCGTTCGGATTACCCAACACCACTCCAGGCCAGCATTCGGACATCACCTTCTATTTCCGCCATTACAACAAACTCCTGCATTAAACACTCGACGTCGATTACTACACACTCTCACTCACTAGACTCTACCCAAGAATTCTAACCGAGCTACGATACCCAATCACTAGGGACCTCGACTCCGGAAACTACAATGTGTCCCGGGTTGGTAGTCTCAAACTAACCCAAAAACACTAAACTTTTTTTAAAAACTTTACTTTGACTTTCAAACACATTTAGACATGAATAACACTAACATTTCAAAAGAACTCCACTCTACTCCACATCGGAGGAGGAGATAACTAACTTTGAAAATAGTTAAGCACATTTAGTTACAAAAGATTTAAGGTTATGACGTAGAGTTTAAAGTTTATAATTACAAACTCCAAGAATGGAATTACCAAAAAATACAGATTTTATACGTCACCCTAAACATACCCCCGACAATACCCCAAAAGATTACCTCCAAACTCCTCTCCCGTCCTTACTTAAGAAGTGTCCCATCTCACTCGGGATCTAAAACGGTAAAGGGAGAGGGGTGAGGGAATAAATCTCACAGTTGGTATGATGGATGTGACCAATATGCCAAATAAATGCAAACATAAGGGAACAAGTCATGCCCATAATACATTGGAAAGCTATAAACAACATTCCATTACCTTGGTTTACCTTTTCCTGCCCGAACGGTGAGTAGTCGTACAAACATTGGGTATAATAATACTCCAATTACGGTATGAGTACCCGCTAAGCAATACTCACGTCTTATAAGACCCGTTTTTCGAGATGAACCAAAATAAGATACTAGTAACTCTTGTAAGGCTTTTGGCTCAATCACGGACGCTTATACTCCCAAATCCTGGCCAAATACGTGAGGGGACGGCTCACGAAGATATAACATAATCCAGATCACATTAGGTCACACTTCCAGCCTAATGGATGCGTATTACGTTATACCCCAACGTCGGCAGCTTCCACACATAATCAAAGCACATAATAGATACTTGAATAAAAATCGCACAAAAGGGATAACAATATATCAACATGGTAAACTATACTCATGTCCGACCAATGTCATAGTGCAACTTATTTATTGTCCCAATACACTGATTAATAGAAACAATGTATAATGAACTTCGCTGTAAGGTAAGGAAGTAGCATAAATCCATCCTACAAAGTCATTATATGGGTCAGCATATAGCCTCTTGAAAGGTCTCCATGGAATCTACCAAGTTCGGATCCATAATTGTTTAGTTACTAAACTAGTTTATCTAACGTTTTCCAATCAATATTTAAGAGTACTTCCACTTATTCCATTTTGATCACTTAGAGAGCGTCATTGTGAAGCCAAAGTATTCTACTTTAATCTAGGCTAAAGAGTTTTCATTTTTGGTTCTAGTTTGATTGGTTTTTAAACAGCTTCAAAATTGATGTGAGAAACCGGTGTCGAGCCACGACTCGTGCCCCAGAGCACGACTCGTGCTCAATCCCTTAAGTCACCTCAGTAACGATTGGACCTCCTAGGTACGACTCGTGCTCACGATTTGGCTAAGGGCACGGCTTCAAAGGTGCCAAGGGGCTGACTTCGTGCCTCGGCCTTTGGACTTCAGCTTTTTTCAACAATGGTAATCACTAAGTTTCCAATTCCTTCTTACCAAACTTAAAGCTTTCAAGAACACCCATGACACTTAATCATTTCCAAGTCCCATAAAAGCAAGTAAATTCAACCCAAGAAATCCTAGATCATTCATTTCTACCCATTTCACCCATTTCAAACTCCTTTTCTGAAAAATCTTCCATGAACCCCTAACTTCAAAATTTTCCATTTTTTCAACACATTCAACTCCCAATAGGTTTCCCAAGCAAGAAATCACCAACATAAGAACAAGAACCACAAGAATTATTCATGAGCATTCATGAGAAGAGAAGTCATAACAACTTACTTGGGATTTTAGAAGGAAAATGTGAATCTTTCTAGTTAGGGATGAGTTCCCCAAGATTGATCCACCTTCAAATGTGCTCCTGAGACTTGGTTTTGGATGAAGAAATGTTCTTGACTTCAAAGCTTCATGCTTGGGCTTCCATGGGAGCTCTCTAGTTTCTCTAGGTTGATATTTTGTGAAAATGAAGGAGAGTATATAGGAATGAAGGGGAAGGGGGCCGGGTAGGGAAGTAAGGGAAATGGGGATGGGGAGACAGCAATGAAGGAGGAAGTTTCAACAATTATTTATTGGAATATCTACCTAGGCTTTCGCTTCCATTCTAAATTTAAAATTAACTCCTTTATTTAATAAATTCATCCTACTCATTTAACCTCCCTACACTATTTATCATTTTCCCATTTTTATTATTATCCAAGTTTATTTATTTAAATATCCGATAAATTCTTATAAGAGTCCTAAATTTATTTCTCACCCAGTTAATCCTAAATTTAGAATTTAAAGACATAATTAAA